>JANHZU010000177.1:0-10693 GCA_032468055.1 Acrochordus granulatus
TGATTAAATTTTTTGCTCGTCCTGCGGGTTTCTTGCCTTGTGAGTTACTCGTCCTGTAAGGCACCACTGTACTATAATTTTTTTTTTTTTACAAATGTACATGCATTCTACTCCTACAAAACTTCTGTTGGCTTTAAAAAAGATGAAATTTCACATCACATACTAATCTCTATTATCAAGCCCCCAGAAAGAAAAAAAGGCGACCCAGATTCATAACACCTTTGTACCACGCTGCACTAATGGCACATGTGTTGAGCATGGAGTGTTAAAGAAAATGTACTTGTGGAACACGTTTGCAGTGTGTCTGAATTAATGACCTAATACAGCCATTTCTCTTCAAGTCAGAGAATTGCATTGAATCCTCTGGGTCCTTATTACATCTTTCATAGAAGAATCTCTTTCTCAGTTTGAGAGATGTTCAAAGAACAGCTTTTGTCCTTCCTTTGGCAGGAGAAAGGAGTTATCAGCACCTGAAAAAATGCATCATTTCCTCCTATCTCCACCCCACTTGTTATTTCCCACAAAGCAAGCTACTTGTAGGCCTAGATAGATCTGAACTGTGCTGCTGCAGGTGCTGGTGATGTGGAATCCAATAAAATGTGAATGAAAATAAAGACTTTTCTGGGGAGAATAGCACAGCTGTGTCCTCTCATTGAGTCTTTTGTTAAGAGTTAATGCCAGCTTCCTGTTGGAAAGTGTGTGATGTGCTACTCAGGCTCACCTTCTCAATCATTTTCCTCTCTTGCATGGAATAATCTTTTTTCTTCCCCAGGTGCTAATGCCACAGATAAACAAAAGTGGAATGGGAGCCATTATTCTTATTTTTGATAAAGGATTGTTCTGGCCTCTGTTACCATGTATAAAAAATGTGCTTTTTCAAAATATTGCTGTAAATACAAATATCAAAAATACTGATTTTGTATAGTTTTGTTTTTATAATCAGCTGTTAGTCTTATGAGGGGAATAGGCAAGTTCGATGGAGTCAGAATCTTGCAAAGTTAAGGTCAGATGCAAAAGTTGATATGAGTAAGAAATCTTTATTTAAAACCAAAACCAAAGCAGCCCAGGCTAAGTTACTTTTTCAAATAGCATTTCATTGAAGAGTTTTTCTTGCCATTTTTAATTTATTTCATTTTGTGTTCTCTTTTGACTTAATTTTAATAATGATAATTAAAAAAAATTGAATTGCTGCAACTTGATTTATTATTGGTAATTTATTGATATTTATTGTAAATTATTTTAAATCTTATGGTCTTTTTGTTTTTTTGTAAATCCCTTTGAGTCTGTTTTGACATACTTGTATATAAAGCTGTAAATAAGCTGTAAAAATAAATAATATGTCTCCCTCAACCAAGAGAATTATCCATGTGCCTTAAGGTAACTACTCAATGTACTCAACTTGGTATCATATTCTTGAATTTGTATGCACATTTTTGCATATATTATACACTTTTTCTGCAATATTTCCTAAGACATCAAATGCATGCAAAATCTTTCCTCCAAATATAAAATATATTCACTCACATATGACTTCCAAGACTGTTAGTCTCGACAGATACAAGAAGCTGCATTTAGTCAGGATGTTAATAGAGCCCAGCATGAGTTTATGGAATATGTTGATAAGCTGTTTGTTACGCTGTCTCACTTGTTCTTCTCATTGTACTGTTTTTATTTTTCTCTTGGCCACCTAGAGTTCTACTGGTAGATGGGTGATCAAATATACAGTATTTGCTAAATAAATAAGCAAACAAGCTTGATGCATAGAGTGAAAGAAAGCAAAAAGCATTGAAAATAAGCCTAATAACCACAATGTGGATTGGACATATTGAATGAATTATGGGCCTTGCTTGGTTGGGGGCTGGCTTCAGGTTGAGAGCCAGGGCCAGCCTGGGTGGGTGTGCTATTGTGTGGCCCTTACCTGTGGTAAGAACTGGAGAAGGAATTGTCCAGGACAACTGGAGTTGTCCTCCCTCTAGCCAGCAGTAAGAGAGTCTGGTATGCTGGGGGGCATTATATGTTTTTTGTGGAGGGGGAGCAAGGTGGGAGCCATATGAAGTGCTGAGAGCTTATGCTATTGTGCTGGGCCTCCTGCTGTAACCCCTCTTCTAGGTTGTTTTGTTGTGTGTGTTGTGTTTGGGTGTGATTGTGGGGAAGTGCAGAGCCTATGGCTTGTAAAAAAGGGGGTTTTGGAGGAGGGAGAATCCCATTCTGAGTATTCTAGGGTGTTTATGGGCATGGAGTGTTACGGAAGCCAGAGGGCAGGCCATTGCAGGGGAGATGCCCCCAATGTTTAGTATCGATCACATGTTCTGGCTTCTGTGCTCATGCCCAGCCCCTGGTCAACATACCCTTGGAAGTCCTTAGGTCTGCTGATGAACACCAGGTCAGTTAATGATATAGTTCCCCTCATTTGTGACACCATTGAGAGGAACATGATGACTTGGCATGCATTACTAAGATCTGGCTGGCTCCTGGGGGAGGGGTGTTGGCTTCTTGGAGATGTGTCCAGCTGAAGCTTTGGCACCAGCTGAAACCCCAGGGCAGGGGAGGCAGGGTGGCAGTGGTCATCCAAGAATCTCTATTTGCCTTGCTCCAAAATCTCTGGTTGTGAGACTCTGTTCTTGAAGTTCAGCTCTTGGGATCAGTTGGGACTGTTGCTACTATACCAGCCTCCCTGCTGTTTATCATCCTCCTTGTCTGAGCTGGTTGAGGACATCTCAAGGTTGGTGGTAGACTTCCGCAGGCTTATGGTCCTGGGGGATTTCAATTTGCCTTCCTTGGTTTTGTCCTTGGGATTAGCTCAGGAATTCCTGGCTTCCATGGCAGCCATGGGCCTTTCCCAGATTATTTTGAGACCTACTCAAGACAGTGGCCACACCCCGGATGATTTTCTTGTCAGAGCAATGGCAATGTGAAGTGGAGGGGGAATTTTTAGTCTCCCCCTTATCCTTGAGATTCTCTTCTGCCACCCCCCTCTGCAAGGAAGTGGGATCTATTCAAGTGGTCTGCCTATGGCAACTGTTGGACCTCAAAGGGTTTCAGAGGGAGTTGGGGGATGTCCTGGGTGTATTCCTGCACAGTCCTGTCAAAGCCCTGGTTATGTCCTGGAATCAGAAGGGAGCCAATGCTTTGGATAGAATCGTGCCCATGTGGCCTCTCTCCACTTGGCACTCCTTGCGGCTCACAGAAGAGTTGCAGGTACTGAAAAGGGAAAGAGATGCCTGGAGAGCCACTGGCAGAAGACAATGGAATAATCCAACCAAACACAAGTTAGAGCTACTGTTAAAGCGTACCTTGTGGTGATAAGGGTGGCAAAACATGACTATTTCTCCACCCTTCTTGTGTCTGTACAGTGCTGTCTGTCAGCCCTGTTTAGAATTATCTGATCCCTTCTTGGTAGGGGGGATTCGGGAGACCTCCTGCAGGGCCATGCAGAGGAATTTGCTGAGCACTTGGCAGATAAAGTCACTCAGATTCTGTCCCAGTTGGAAGCCATGCATGTTGCAGATCCACTTGAGATGCCAAGGGAGGAGTCTTGCTCAGTTATCTCAGAATAATTTGATCCTGTTGTTCCTGATGAAGTAGACAGTGTCCTTGATGCTGTTAGTGCAACCACCTGTCAATTCGATCCTTGTCCCTCCTGGTTGATGAAAGCTGCCAGGATTGTGACTAACAGGTGGGTCCATGCAGTGATTAATGTCTCACTGTGACAAGGTTTTTTTCTGGGATCTTTTTAAGGAGGCTCTGGTTTATCCCTTGTTAAAAAACCATTGATGGACTCCACCTGCCTGGACAATTATCATCCATGCTCCCACTTGCCCTTCTTAGGGAAGGTGGTTGAGAAAATGATCACATGGCAGCTTCAGAGGATCTTGGAGGAAATAGATTTTCTGGACCCTTTTCAGTCTGGGTTCAGGCCCAGTTATGGGATGGAGACAGTGTTGGCTGCTCTTGTTGATAATCTCTGGTGAGAGCAGGATGGAGGCAGTGTATCCATCCTGGCTTTTCTTGATCTCTCGGTGGTGTTTAATCATGGTATCCTTTTGGGTTGGCTGCAGGGGCTGGGGCTGGGTGGTGCAGTTTTGCACTGCTTTGGCTCCTTTCTCCATGGCTGGTCCCAATCAGTGTTAAAAGGGAGAGAGAAGTCCAGCCCACGGCCACTAGTTTGTGGTGTGCCACAAGGCTTGGTACTTTCTCCTCTCCATGAAACTGTTGGGTGAGATCATCCATCACCATGGGATGAGGTACCATCAGCATAGTTATGATACTCAGATTTACATCTTCATCCATGGTGATCCAAGTGATGCTGTCTCAGCCCTGACTCAGTGTCTGAGGCTGTTTGTGTCTGGATGTGGGACAAGAGGCTTTGGCTTTGGGTGTCTCACAGTCCTGGTTCTGGGACTTTATTTTTAACTCTAGATGGGGTTGCACTAGACCTGGTGCACAATCTGGGAGTACTTCTCCTTCCTCAAGGAGCAGGTGGCAGTTGCAGCCAGGAGGGCCTTTGCATAACTTTGTGTTGTGTGCCAGTTGCACCACTTCTAGACCAGGAATCCCTTCACTCAGTCACTCATGCCCTTGTCATCTCTGCATTGGATTACTGCAAGTTGTTCTGTATGGGGCTACCCTTGAAGAGCATCCGGAGACTTCAGCTGGCGCAGAATGCAGCTGCGTAGATGATCCTAGGAGCCAGTAGATCATCCCATATAACACCTTTATTCCTTTAGCTGCACTGGTTGCCAGGCTGCTTCTAGGTGCAATTCAAATTGTTGGTTTTGACATTTAAAGCCCTTCATGGAATGGGACCAGATTATCTGAGGAATTGTGTCACCCTAATGGGAGGTTCCCAACCCACCAGAATTGGCAGAAAATACCTCCCCCGGATCCCATCAATCAAGGAATTTTGGCTGAAGGGGTCAAGGAGAAAAGCTTTTTCTGCTGTGGCACCTGTCCTGTGGAACAGCATGCCCCCAGAGGTGAGGTCTGCCCCCATCCTTATAGCTTTCCGAAAGAACCTTAAGACACAGCTCTGCCAGCTGGCCTGGAGCTCTATTGGGGGTACATCTTCATAGAGGTGGTTGGTAGTTTAGTAGTCACATCCATTCCTCCATATATATTTTTGGCTTCTCCCCTCTCAGTCTGGTTGGGTTTTTAAAAAAGGTTTTTAAAGGGTTGAATTATTTTTATTATTGTTTTACTGTAAGTTGCCGAGAGTCGTTTGAGTTCAGTGGCATATAAATTTCACAAATAAATAAAATAAATAACATGAATATGAAAATGACCTTTGTATAAAATCTCCCAAATTAGCATTACACAAACAATAAAAAGAGAATTGCATAATGCAACAAACTCTGAATCTGTGTATTATCTTTTATTTCACTTCTGGTGAACCATCTGAATTCATTTAGGAAGTGAGAGACAGACTGGCAGCTCCTTAATTTTTTAGAGACTTATTGAAATCAACCCATCTAGACTAACTTGTTGCATATTTATGGATGCTTGGAAAATCACACTTTCCAATTTTTAAATATACTTTTTGATCTTCGTATGCCACTTTTGAAGACTATCAAAAATTTATCATGCTGGCATTGTTTTGCAATGTTTTTCTTCACTCCTCAGTAGACAATTTCAATCTGTGAGAAGCTGATCCAGTGACCCCTGTCATTGGTCCTCTACCTCATTCTCTATAAGATCTGTATCAGCAATATGTTCATTATATCAATTGTGCATTCCTACTCTGGGCTTTCAACGCCCTTCCCTAGTTCCTGAAGATTGTAAGGGTTTGGATGGAAGAGTACAAGCTGAAGTTGAATCCAAATAAGACAAAGTTGCTATCTGTACATCAGAGTTCTTTATTGCTATGTGTTTCTCAGTGGGTAGGCTGTATCTGTGAAGAAATAGGTCTGTGATTTTGTGATCCTTCTAGATTCTCAGATCCTACTTGAACAGCAAGTGGAGGCAGTGCACAAAGGGGTCTGTGTACAGTTTTGCTAGTGAAATAACTCCACCTTACCTAGTGCAGGAAGATATGGTTGCTTTAAGTCACACCTTCATTAGATCCTTGTTACATATTGAAATGTATTTACATGGGGCTGCCCTTAAAGATCATTTGGAAACTGCAACTCATCCTGACACAATGGTTTGCGTGCTTACTGACTCTCACTGTTGGGAGCATATAAAGAATATATAAGGAACTATTAGGCAATAGATTGGAGTTATAGAGTTACAAAATGAGCTGAGTCATATTACAAGGATCTCTGACCTTCTGAAGGAAATACAGAAGTTCACAGCAACAAAATGTTTGTGTTTTCTTTGTTCTTCCAATTATAGATACCAGCAGAATTTATAAAGGCCAATGTGGATTGGTGGGTTGTACTTACACAGTATTATTTATCTATCTATCTATCTTATATTTTTAAACCAACCACCTCTCTTGGACTATTGCATAGGCAATGCTCTTATTGATTTGTTTAGCCCTTCAAGGTAATCCAGACAAGCACAATTATGAGTATTAATTGTATCTTCAGTGTAAGGTTATATTAACATAATTTTGCTCGACAGATAGCATTTCTCTCCTCCTTTCCTTCACTCTCCAGAAAACTTGGGAGGGTTCCTTCTGAAATAAATCTGGAGGCTTATAACTCTCATCAATTGGACTTTAATTTTTGATTTAAAGTTAAGCTTTCAACTTCATTGTGAAGTCTTTATCAACACCAATTAAAAATAGGAGAAAGAAGGGAGTCCATGGATGTAAAATAGAGTTAACACCATCCTCCATTGCTCTTCATTGCAGTCAGCTCCAATCCAGAAGCTTTCATGGCAAAGAGGAAAGGGCAAGATAATTTTACATCTATGACTCCCTTTTTGCAATGAAGTTGAAAGCTTAACTTTAATATCAAAAAGTAAAGTACAGTTGACAAGAGTTACAACCCTCCATATTTGATTTATTACCTGGATGACTGGGGATTCTTTTTGCATCCCTTCTGAAATGTTTTCTCATGAACCCTTTCCTTTTGTGGGTTGAGATAATTTTTACATGCCAGTTGTCCGGTCTGTGGTTCTTTTGCTTGTCTTCCAAAGTCATTCTTACATATTTTACATGATCAGCTGTGATGGGATCCATAATGACCACTCCAGCCAGTATTTTTTTAAAAAATTCCTGCCTTATTAGAGAATTTTATGAAACCTACCAAAATCAATGTAAATCCTAAAGTCATAGGTCTGTGGCAAAAGCTGGCTACTTAACAATATGGTTATTGCTGTGAGAATGTTACCATCGTGGGACAGAATGATCATCTACAGTGATAACCTTGCTTACCTATGAAAATTGTTTTATTTTGTATCAGATTTAATGTATTAGATTGGGTATCTAGTCATATAATAATAAAGTTTCAACAACTAGCATGAAGGCTTCTGCATCCAATTAGAAGAAATTGCCACGATTTCTACTTTCTATTATTTGACTAATATAAACATGAAAAAAGGTTGAATTGATTAATTCTTCCAGTGCTGGTATGCTTCTTTGACTACATACCTGAGTTACAAGATAGGTTTCAGATGATTAAGAAAGTATGCAGTCCAGTTTTCCAATCATGTTGATACTACTAAGCTACAACTTTCCATTCAATGGAACATATCAACATTAAAGTTACAAATGTGAGGGTGCTGATGTTGGCAGCCTGGTTATCATGCAGTCATAGTTGGCTCTAATACCCTCAATGAACGTGTGAAGAAATTTATGAAAGGAGTTACTATCTAAACATTTGGCCTTCTTCCTCAATTAAATTATCTATTTTCAATAAGAGTTCCATATGCGAAAGTAACCTTACAAGTCAGCACTGTAAATAAAGTTCATTATATACACATATCTATGAAACATGTTTCTTGATGAATTCCTATTTTAAGCTGCTTTAACTGCATGATGAGGATATTATATCCTAAAATAATTCTTACACAAGGAAATACATATATTGTGACATAGTGAAGTTGAATTTTATTTGATAAATTAAATTGTCATTAATCTTGGGAAAATAATAGAAAAAACCCTGATTCTTACAAGTAAGAAGAAGACTCATATATTTGCTGAATTATTATTTGGATGAGGCAGTGCTACAGGGTGGTTTTTTTTTTTTTTTGCATCCTCAATTCTTCATCAATAATATGGTGGAGAAATCCAGATTTTCCACAAAGAAATATTGTAAATGAAAACATATTATGCATTTAAAGAGAGTCTGAGCTCAGACATTGTTTTTCTGAGAAGTTGTTTCTTGTCTTGATACTAAACTATGCAATGCTTGCAGCCAAAGCCAATTCAAAACCCATAAAAAGAAAATCACAACACAGGCAATAAAATAGCATTATACAATCACAATTAAAATGCAGAAAGTGATTTAAAAATGAACAGTAAATTGCTCACATAAAAAAGATAAATGGATGCAGCAGATTATTTAAATGAAAGGCAGACCTTAACTTTTCATAGTTTATGAGAAAGATTTCAAATCCAATATTGGAAAATGGTGTTTTCTATGAAATGTGCCAGTTCCTATTTTCTAAAATTAATTGTGTCCTTAGTTCACATTCAATACAGATTAAGCCATAGAGTTGTAGGTGAAAATTCTTTACTTTTAACTTTCTGATGATGCAACATTTCATATCGAAGCATTGGGAGAAATAACTTGTTGATAATGGATCCCTAAAGAAAATAAGTAAACATGAAGTGTTTTCTGTACACTGCAGAAAACACAGGTTGCTCTCCATTTGGTACTATTGATGGTTTAAAGTCATTCTCTCTTGGAAAGTTTATGTTAAACAAGCAGGAACATCTTGTCAATTGCAAGTGTTTTAGCTGACAACTCTTTTCCACGGTAGAATGGCATTCCCAGGAAGGATGCAATTTTTGTCTTACAACCAAAATCCAGCTGCTTATTGGGATGTGGGGGAAGGGGGACATCCTGTGTTCCAGAGGGCTTGCCCTCCAGTATTCCCAAAAGTCTACTTTAGTACATGTCCTTTTCTCCTCAGTGGCCAAAGCATTCCGTTTAAATGCTAGAAAATCTCCACGAGGTGGCAGAAGTGGATTTTCAGCCAGGACTGTTCTATCCCTGCTTAATTTGGCAAAACATCCTGGTGATGCCACTTAGAAAGGAAATGCTGGGTGTGATAACAGAATTGTTCATCTCTTCTAGTTCTGGCTGCCATTGTGGGTGCATCAAACTGGAAGAAGCTGATACTATGCCCTTGTTTTATCAGCCTCACCGACAGGAGATAAGTAGGTTTATCCTGAAGCACCAGAATTTGAGAAGCAATATCTGGACTTAAATTTTTGGTTCAGAAATCAGCAGACTTGACAGTTTGCACTTTATCCACAGGACAGCTGGTTGGATCATTATTTTTGTTTCTTCCAGTGACAGTTTGCACTCCAAGATGATTGATGTCCTTACCCAGTGGTTTAATATATATATATATATATTAAACATTAATTGGTATTGTATTATACTTCCATTCCATATATACAGAATGATATATGAAGAGATATTGTAATAAACATTTTTGTATGTTTATTTCCCTGCTGAGATTTATAAATAATGCATGACATTTAGTTAATTCATATCCTGCTTCAAATTCCAAGTGTGAATATGTTCAGTTTCCCAGAACAATACGATATTAAAGCCAGGATTACTTATTTATAAATTGAAGGGGTGTGGGAAGAATCTTCTAGCTTCAATCATTAGGCCAAATGTGTCCAGCTCTTTAAAAAAATATCCGCATTTTATTTCAATAATTCCATGTCATTTCAGTGATTATATCACATTCTGTTCTATAATCAGCTATTTGATTAATTTCTGTTCTATTAAATGCAGTGTTGCAGTAAAATGAACAAATAACAAATACAACAGCTTATTTAAAATGTTATCAACCTTATATTTCATGTACACCTCTTGAAAATATTTCCCAAAGTATCCAGTGATTTCAAGACTAGTGACAGAACAGGAAGAGCATTTCACTTAAAAACTTTTAAATTTCAAAAATGGTTAAACAACAGTAACAACAAATATAGCATTTTAATAAGCATGCATATATTAAATACTCAGGTATTTAATTCACAATAAATATATGAAAACGTTGGAAAATCTGCACAAAAGCCACATAGTGATACAGGATTATAAGAAAAGTTTGATCTATACTGGTTCGATATGCTCAACATGCATTAATACCTTTCACAATTATGATTTTCATGGTTCACCACAACGTGACTTGCGGTAGAAAGAAGAGGTAGAGATCCTTTTTATTCCTGATTTGCATAAAAGAAACCTGTCAGACTGGCCTAGAATAGTAAAAGGCACAGTATATCTGAAAACATTGGAAATCATTTGTTCAATGTGAGTTGTACACATGTGGGTTTTACATCAGTGTAACTGTTACTTCCCAAAGAATTAGAAATCATTTTTAATTTACCACTTAAATATTAACTAAAATCCAAAAATGATCTCCATGTACTATTCATATTATTTACATTCTTAAAAAATAAACAATGTTCAGTAAGATAATTCATATGAGCTGGATTAGCTTATCTCAGGCGAAGTCATGTAGTGTTATGACTGATCTATCTGTTGCCTTTTTTCTCATTTCTTTTTAGGGATAGAATCCATGAGGGAGAGTTTCTAATCTCAAAAGCAGCAGCAGCAAAAACCAT
>JANHZU010000178.1:0-14980 GCA_032468055.1 Acrochordus granulatus
ACCATCATCTCAGTCCCAGCTTGAAAACTTTGTCAAGACCCAGTCAGCTGCCCCCAGGAAGCCAACAATAACCAAATCTGGACTTGGAATTTTTTTCTTTCAGTCCTGAATTCCAGCTCCCCTTTCTGGAAAGCATGAAAAGCATGTTTTGGTTGTCCAAGGGCCATTTTTGGCCTTCAGATAACGTGTTACACTCCCAATTGTAGCTCTAGCCAAGACACAGAAGTGAGAGGAACCATCACAAAATCCCTAAAGTAAATGAATTCAGTTCCACTGAAAGACAATACAGTATATTCATACTGTTTGTAGCACTTCAAAGAATTCATAATAGTTATGCATCCAGAAGCTTTATATAAACTGCCAGTCAGAGAGGCTGGTACTGCACATCAAGCAGACTATATCTTTTTTTGCATTTTCTTGGTTTCTTTTAAATCATTTTCTAGCACCTTTCAGGGCTCGCCTTTTCAAGATGACTTTTGCTCGAAAGAAATAGAAATATCAGAGGTGGATCTTCTTTTCATCTTCAAGCCACCCTATGGACCAGCAGCTTTAAAAGATGTATGAAAGTGCTTTTGACTGATAAAAATCAGTTGAGAGGAATGGATATGGAGAAAATCAGTTGTGGTCAGAGAGGATCAGGAAGACAATTTTTTATTTTTCAGTAGAACCAGCAGGATCTGCAGGAAGGAAGGAAGAGGGCAGAATGAGAAAACTTGGAGTGGATGCAAATTCCTTTCTTTTCTTTTTTTAATTAGAGGTTTTATAAAATATAAATAGAAACAAAGATCAGGGGGGAAAGAGAAAAGAAGAAAAAAGGGAAAAGAATGCCAGGGTATAAAAAGAAAAAAAATGCAGTGACTTTCAACTTTTTTCAGTGCGGTAGAATACAAATTAAAGTAAGAACCTCAATTTTTTTGCCTTACATTTCTAATAGGTACAAGCCATTTCTATAACAAAGCTAATCGAATCATCAAAACCAAAAATCAAAGTTTTATTTTTTTTCTGTTTCAAGCCTAAAGTCTAGAAGCAGAACAAAACTGGAATACATTCTTCTCCTTAATTACGTAAGCTCCCTTTTTAGGTGTATCATCTGCACATCCTTAAGTAACATGCGCTTTTAGCATGACAGCACAATGATGCTTTTGTTATTTTGACAAAAGTGGGCCAGGCATCTAGACACCAAAGCTGGTGTTGCTAGAATATTTAGCAGACCCTGGGAATACAGGAAAAGGAGAAAACCCATTCCAGAAAAGATTCTTTAGGACGGAGAGGAAGCAAGAGGAGGTTCAGAGTAACCCAGCCATAACTACTCTAGGCGTAAGTTGATCTTGAGGATTGCTTTGGCCAGCTTCCAAGGTGCTATTACATTCCAAGGTTGTCTGCAGATCGTAGTAAAAAAAAATCATCATGGTGCAATCAAAGCTCTGCCTGTTTTAGCTCTGCCTGTTTTGTGGGCGTGTGATTTGTGCTTCCAAAACTCTTATCCATCTTGCCCTCTTGCTGGCTTGATAGTTGCAAGAGAAACTTTCACAGCACAAGACCCAGTGCAGAAAGCTGAGCTTCCTGGAAAATTATTTTAAAAGCAACAATTATTGAGGAAGAATCAGCTCCATGCTTTCTGCAGCTTGTGAGATCCAGTTCTAATTTTTTGAGTGATTCATTCTTGGGAATCCTGCAATTTCATTCCTATGACATACTAGGCTTGATTAGTCTTAACTCTGGTAAGCACTTTGTTTGTTTGTTTGTTTGTTTGCTTCCCATAGTATTGTTGGCCAAATTGTAGACTGGCCCAATAAAATGTTGGATTTTTACCTGGTACAAAGGAGCTCATTTATCATACATGGTAGGAAATTGCAACCTGTTTATTCTGTACAGCAGCAAAGAGATGATCTCAGGAAGCCAGGTCACAAATCAGGAACCCAAATACAGGTAATCCTTAACTTGCAACCATTTGTTTAGTGTTTGCTCAAAGTTACAGTGGCACTGAACTCACACTTATGACCATCGCTAAGTGAGTTCCAGTCAACTTTTTTGCTGTGATTGTTAAGAAAACTACTATAGTTGTAAAGTGAATCAATCAGTCCTTAGGCAAAATCTGGCTTCCCCCATTGACTGTGCTTGTTGGAAAATGGCTGGGAAGTTTGCAAATGACGATCATATGATTCCTGGACTCTGCAACCATCATAAATATATGTTGGTTGCTAAGCGTCTGAATTTTGATCATATGACCATGGGGATTCTTTAATGGTTGTAAATGTGAGGACCTTTTTTCAGCAGCATTGCAATTGTGAATGGTTGCTGAATGAATGGTTGTCAATTGAGAACTACCTGAGAAAGATTCTGTCTTATAGATGCATAATCCGATTTTCCAAAGCTGCCGTTTTCCAGAGTCGCTGGAATGGCAAGTCCTTAAATCCCTCAACCACCATGGCTAAATACCCCAGAGGCAAACATTGGAAACCCAATGACCTCTAGATATTTTGGACTACAATTCTCATACCCCCTTGCCATTGGCCATGAGAGTTGAAAAGCCAAAACACCTGATCAGGAGGCTCCACAATCCTGGTTTCCCACTTCATTTCCCACTACCTGGAACTGATGAGAGTTGTAGACACTCAGTTCTGGAGATCACTAGGTTGAGGAAACAAATCTAGCTTTTCCCTAAGAATGGACAGCTCAGATTTGAACAGGCAATGCAGACACCCATCTCTTTGTTAAAGTGACCTTTCCTCTGGGGCATGAATAAAATATGCTTTCCCTGGCAGACAGCATTCTTTGACCACCAGAAGGATGATTGTGCATTTCCTCTTAGGAGCCTATCTAATGTCTGTCTGGAGTCATCTTAGCCAGCTTTGTGCAGCTACAATGACAGCATTGTCCTCTCTCCCATCATATAATCCATCTGTGTGACTCAGCAGCAAAATACACACAATGTCTAAAGAACACCAAATCTCTGTGATGCATTTACCGTGCTCCAGTTATGCATTAGTTGACTCAGCTTCAACTAAGGAAGTTGGGATCAGAGAGATACCTGAGCACCCATAGTGAATCCGGTTGGATAATTTTTTCTGGCCATCCAGTGATCAGCAGCATGGACAGTTCCTTCAATCCCCACATGTTGCGTCCCAGAAAGTGATCCACATCCAGCAGTGAAGAAATTTGCTTATTTGTTTGTCAAATTTATAAGGTCATCCAGCTCATGCAAAGTGGCTCTGGGTGGCATGAAATAAAACCAGCAACTGAAACATTCTAGCATAAAGCAAGGAACACAGATAAAACAAGATCACAAGAAGGAAGATATTCCATGTAATACAGCTAGTGGATGGGCTTCCTATTACCAGGCGGTCTCCAAGCTTGCTGGGAAAAAAATTACATTTCAAGGGCTTTCAAGAAAGCCACAAGGGCTGAGTTTACTTCATCTTGGAAAGGATGATATTCCAAAGGACAGGGGATACAGCAGAAAAAGCTCATCTCCTGGGTCCCATCATGCAGAGCTCATTGGCAGACAGGACCTACAGCGTACCTCTTGTGCTAGAACTGATAGGATGAGCAGGTATAACTGTGGAGAGGCAGCCCTTCAGATAATCCCATGCCATGTAAGACTTTAAAGGTCAAAACCAGCACTTTGGACCCAAAAGCAAACCACCCAGAATTGTTGGGAGTCAGGCAGCATATAAATTTTGTAAATTATTACAATCATTATTTGGACCCAAACTTAATATAAAAGTCTTTTGGGAGGTCTTGAAATTCAATCAATCCATTAATCAATACGTTCTAGTCTTTTGGTAAACTTGTCATTTTGACTTCACCACCAGGAATTTCTCTTGTCATCCCAGGACACAAAGCTCTGGGTAGCAAACAAGTTCCTTCCACTCCAAGGGGAGATCCTAACCCTTTCTCCAGGGTCCTGCTTTGAATCAGGATGAAAGCACAGGTGCCTGAAAACAGTGGGCTCAAAGGAGATAGGAGATAGGAGCCTCCATGACTCATCCTTCCTTTTTTCCATCTGCCTTTTGGAAGATGCTTCTTCCCTCCCTGATCCACCTCCCATTGATCTCTCTCACTGTTTTTCATAAAAGCTTCATAAGACCTCTTTCCTAGGGGTGGATTACACAATTGCTTATTATCAGGTTCAGGCGCCAAGCACCAGTCTAGCACAGATGCAAATGTACATGGGCATCCTCTCATCCTCTCATTCACACATGCACACACACACACCTACACAGCCTCTTGCATGCACACACATATTGTGTAACCACAGGCAAGCCAGGCTGAGCATTTTGCATATTTAGAAATGGAATGACATCGCATGTCGGTTCAGTTCCATTCCAAAAGCCTTTAAATACTTAAGGAATGATTTTAAATGCATTCTTGCCTTGACACTACTTCATGATCTAGGGCAGTGCTTCTCAACCTCAGCAACTTTAAGCTTGTGTGGAGTTCAATTCCCAGAATTCCCCAGTCAGCACAAGTCACACATTCCTTAAATATAGCACTTAAGGTTCTCTCTCTTTCTCTCCCTCACTCTCCCTCCTTCTAATGCACATGGATCACTCTAGCACTTGATAAAACATTGACAAAAGACAAAAGAAAAGGAGAGCATAATTGCCATTGGAGTAAGCATCTATGGAAACCAGTTCACTCCACATGCTCCACCAGGTTGCATTTTAGCCACTTGCTCAGCTTGCCTAGTGCTTACCTTGGCTAGGCTGTATTGTGTGAACTCTGTCTTTCTGATTCAGTATCTTCTCCAAGCCCAGGCAATGGTTACTTCAAGATGTAGCTTCAGCATCTTGTTTGAATGGTAGGAACAGAGTTTTAGCTCCTCACCATAACAGAAAAAAAAAAAAGAATGGAAACAGTGGTCTAGGTCATGCCTACTGTTTGGAATGTACCCCCCAAGATTCCAGTCCCTCCTCAAAGTTGGGTATCTCTTGATTGAAATCATGGCCTGCAAGAAGCAGAGTTATATCTGCCAACTCATTCCTTCTAGGCAGCATTACCCAACCTTGTCAGCTTTGAGATGTATAGACTTCAACTCCCAGAATTCCCCATGCTGGCTGTGGAATTTTGGCAGTTTAAGTCCATATGTCTTCAAGTTTACAAGGTTGACAAACATTGCCTTTAAATATAACTGGGGGGAGATGGGGAGGGCAGGCATGGAAACCAAACTTCTATTCCCAATTTCCAGTTTATTGTGAGACACAGTTTAATCGCTTGTTATTTTTTTAAAAAAGAATGGTCAGCATTGGCCTAGAAAGGATATTGTTAAGGATGGGAATGGGAAAAATAATGTAATAGAGCCTGCATAAGTACCCTTCTTCATTCCACAAAATGATTAAACCATTTTGGCTCCCATTTACTTATTCAAAACCCATGCTCATCTGAAGTGGACTGAAATGTTCCTTCATTACAAAATTGCATTCAAAAGGGCAGCTGCTTTTTTATCTTCTGCAGCAGAATTTCTGCATGTTGAGGAAGCTGCTGCGGAGCCCCTTTTTCAACTGGAGCCTCTTCACTGTTCATTAGAATATCATGAAGTATAATTCTTCAGTGATGAATGGCATGATCTTGGCTGAACAAATATCTACAGTACTCTCTGTGGAATTCACCAAATACAGGTGAGGCCTTTGGTCTTCAGAAAGAAGCATGTAGGAAACAAGCCAGAGAAGAAGTACAGGTCATGCATGCATACATTCATTCATTCATTTTTATGAATGGCTAACACCAGGTTAAAACAACAACTAAAAAAAAATTAAAACAACAGAAATAGAAACATGGCAAGTCCATTTCATTCAAACCAGGGAATTCAAATCAAAAAAAGGGAAGAAAGGATCAAAAAAATCCATTTCTATAGGATGCAGTAACAGTTTCTTGTGGAGGAGACTGAACACTACTCTTTTAAGAGCAGTAGAATCATCACCTTCCACCTCCTAGATCCAACCACACATCATTTCCCTTGATCACAAGACATAGATCTAATACAGGGGTAGCCACACTGACAGACCCAAGATCCTGTCCACTTTGTCAGGACCCACAGGGTCAACTCTTCCCAGATAACCAACACTGACCATCTGCACAGCTGGAATCGAGCTCAAAATGGATCTGAATGACTATATAATACTATAGCCGCAATCCTATCTGTCTCTAGGATCCAATTTCACAAACAGGGACTCACATTCTGTTATGTGTGGGGCAACACCTCTGAAAGCCACCAGAGTCTTTTTGATGACCCTGGCCATTCTACCACCATTGCTTCTGGGGTCACAGCTGGTGCCATACACAAAATCCAGGTAGGCACATTTCATTTTTAAAATATATATATAATCTTTATTAAAACATTTAAACAAGAAGACAAAAACTAATATAAAGTAATGAAGATAAAAGAAAAAGAAAGAAATCAAAGAAAAAGCCAAACGTGCAAGAAAAGAAAAGAAAGTTGAAGAAAAATAGGAAAGAAAGAAAAAAGATATAAAGAAGAGTTTTCTTGTATTTTTTACAGCAATTATGAGGACAAATATATGTTAACCTCTCTCTTTGACATTACATCATATTACTTCACTTTCTATAATCTATTCTGTCTAACCATCAGAGCACAACTTCATTTTCATGCAAAAGAGTCCATATGAGGTTTCCAGTTAGCCAGCTGGGCACATTTCAAAGACCTCCCCCACCCTCACCCCTGCACCCAACTGTGTCTTGGTGATGCACACCAGGTCAGCACTCTCATCTGTTTTGAAGTCCAAGATGAGAGAGGCCTTGTAACAGGCTGACTTGGCATTTTGTCACAACGGTTGGAACCCAGAGCCTCTGAGGGCCCGATGGCCAAGCAGAGGAGCAAAGCTTAGAGAGCTGGAATGCAGAACCAGCATCACGCATTAAGTCCTCCTACCCCCTGTCCCCCATTCTGTCTCCTTCTGGCCCTCACCACAGGATGTGTTTCCTGTCCCTTCTGTCTGGTGCATTAGTGCTCCTCCCTCAAACTCTGCCATCCCTCTCAGAAGGCTCTATCGAGCACTCCAGGGATACAACCTGCCCAGCAGGATAGCTACAGGTAGTCCTTGACTTATAACCACAATTGGGATTGACACTCACATGACCCTGGGATGACAATCACATGACCCTGGGATGCTGCAACCATTGTAAATACATGCCAGTTGCCAATCTTGATCACACAACAGTGGGGATGCTGCACAGTCATAACTGTGAGGACCAATCATAAGTTTTTTTTTTCAGAGGTGTTGTAGCTTTGAATAGTTGCTAAACGAATGGTTGTAAGTCAAGGACTACCTGTAGTCTGGTTCTCCAAATCTATAATCCTTAGTCTCAGACCATCAGCTTCACATGCCCCTACTATCCTTATACACACACAAACAAACACACCACAAATACCAGCCCAGGCATCTCACCCAGGCAGAAAAGTTTGCATCATGACTATGCAAACAACATTCTTGGCATCTCAAAGAATAATGTTAGGCATCTTAAACCCATGATTATAAAGAGTTAGACTGAAATACTGTGTTCACACACCATACTGTTTTCGACTATTATTTATGGCATTGCAAGACATTGTGATAATTAACCAGATCAGTTACAAATACAGCGGTTGTAATTCATTCATTTGTGATTGAGAATATGATATGATCTCAGCTTCTTTGGTTAACTGATGGTTAATCATATTGTTCAAATTCAGAAAATGGGTTATATTCTATCACCAAGAATAAGCAGGTTGTTTAAGTACAGCCACTGTGTGGAAAGAGGATGTGAATCCATTAATTTTAACGGCTACAGATCTTCTCAGGGCAGATTTGCAGATTAAAATGGGGAAGTTAATGGGAATCAATGGCTGAGCCAAACAAGAACAACCCAAAATTATTAGTTCAATATCCTGAAGACATGAAAGATGGAAATAATTTGGCAGCAGATTCTCCTGGGAGCAGATCTTCAAAATGGGATAAACACTGGCATCAAAGACTACATGGACCATCCCAGAGAGAGCTTCCAGGCTGAAAGAAAATTCAGTTGGGCCTTTTCATATGATCTGTCTCTATTTGGATTCTCCTCTCAGCAAGGAAAAGTAATGTGCTACGAGTTTAAATTCAGCCTTTTCCTTGGCAGATTTTCCCACAGGAAAATCCAACTTTTTACAAAGGTGGTTATTTATGTGATGCCAAAAAAAAAAGGCACATACCCAGAGGATAGCTTGTAAGAAAATACACACTGGGGAAGAAAATGCAACATTTTAAATTACAGCACTGAAATAGAAAAGTCTTATATTTTATTGAAGAAGACTGCGAGCATGCTAACCACGGGTCAGACTGCTGTCGCAGTGCAAAATATTAATCAAGAGCTATCTGTATGTCTGTAGCGTACGGTTCAGCCTTTCTCCTCTTTTAAGGAGGAGATATACACCTAGGCTTCATCCATGCTTGCAATCCAAAGCAGGTCCAGTTCAACTACAGGTTTAATCAAAGATTCAGTCTGGTTTAAGGCAGCTGAGATTTAAGATCTGCAAGGATTCGCCCATTCCAGAACTTATGTTTTATTTTGGATGCTTTAACAAGACAAGCTGAGAAAATGTTAGCCAGCAAAGAATCCTGAGAAGGTCTAGAAGAGGGCCACCCAGGACGTGGCAGACAAATTGAAGATGGCCTCCCCAAGAGAAGAGGTCTAAAATTCTGAAAATTAAAGGCAAAGAATGTACTTGCTTTCATTATTTCCGTTTTTCTTTTTCTGTCAAAAGAGGCTTTCCCTGTTTAATGTATTTAGTTTCCATTGCAGAACAGAGTTGGTTTCCCATTCCTGGTGCCTCCTGAATTTTGCTTTACTGTATTTTCTTTATGCTCTTTATACCTAATTTTCCTGGGCTCGATTTCACAACATTCCTGGGTTTGGACAACATACTAAGTGAGAGGAGGAAAATAACCTGACTAAGCTTCTTCTCTCCGTCATGCAAGGCCAGTCCATCAGATGTTAACTGATCTGGTGATGTGCATTGTGCAAATTCAGCCTGTGAAGCAGTCATAAAAAAGCCAAAGACTCATTTTGTAGTTTTTACACAAACAAATTCAGGATGGAGAAAGGATCTCAGAACCATCCAAAGCTGAGAATTAAACCTGTCCAGAAATCAGCATATACTAGATAACTTAGGAGGGGTAGGAAGGCCACTAAGCAGGAGACCAACTAGGACAAGGATTCCTGAAGGACAGCAAGACACCTTTGGAACAAAAGATGAGGCATCATGACGATGATGATGATGATGGGATCTCTTCAATTCATTGACCTCTGAAATTGGAAATCATGAAATTGAAATAGTGAGCAGAATGGCCAAAGGAAACTGAAAATTTTGGGTGGGGTTTCTCTCTTTTCCAGTGGGAAACGCATTGTTCATTCCAGCAGAAATGAGCCAGAGCCCATTTCTCACTTTGAGAAATATTTTGGCACTTGCAAATCCTGAGAGGTTTGAAACTGAGTTTCCTGTCTAGGGTGAACAAAATGTCCCTCAGGAAAGTTGTGGACTCCAACCTGGTTGAGAGAATGATAGATCACAGGACAATTTTCAAGGCCGCCTCTAGTCTTTGAGAAGAAAAATGAAACTTCTTATTGCTCACCTGCTGGAGCATCGCCCACTAATAGGAACAGAGAGTACTGCAAAGGAAAGTGATCAGTGTTTCCAGGAAGCTGGAACAGTCACTCGGGTTGCCTCTGGAGCAGTAGTTATCAGTCAGAAACTTAATACATAAAAGTGAGATGGGCAGATATATAAATGGAATACATAAATAAGCAAGCAAGCTTTAGCCCAAACCTATCTTAGGAATCTTCATGTTCTAAGGTTCACTAGTTCTGGAGGGGTGAAAGGCAGAGTCGGCAGAAGGATGATGGAGTATGGCCAGTCTCCCCTGGATCAATGCTTCTCAACCTTGGCAACTTTAAGTTATGTAAACTTCAACTCCCAGAATTCCCCAAACAGAGAATACGAGCTGGGGAATTCTGGGAGTTTAAGTCCATATCAGTTGCCAAGGTTGAGAAACATCACCCTAAGATTGGGGGCAGGGTCTTTTTCCTTTTAAGTTTTCTTGAAAGGTTTTCAACTCCAATGTACTTCCTGTACTTCCAACTTCAAGATGTGTTGGGGCTGATTTTCAGCAATTACGTCAACATTTAGAGATGTAGTTGGAGGAAGATCAGGGAAAAAAAAGTTTGAAGGGTTGCCTAGTGCCCCTGAACCTTATATTGGTGTTTTAATTTTATTTTTGGTGACATACATTTTCTTTTGTATTCCCTTTTTTATTACTGTATCATGTTATAGGCAAGTATGATTAAAATTCTCTTATGGATTACTTGCTTCTAACCTTACATTGGAACTTTTGTTGAGCCTTCAACATAGGACTGGCTGATGATGTCACTTGCATTGCTCTATTTGCCTCCATGTTTCAACATAGATATTATAACTTGGTCTTCTTTTGTTGGCTGAAGTAGGCACCTCTTTTGGAGCGGTGGGAGTCAAGAGTATTTTTTTTAAAAAAGAGTTGATGCTAAAGGTTATTTTGCTGTTCCAATTTCCATTTTTTAAAAAATTTAAAAGACTCAAAAGAAAAGTTACATTGTGCAAAACATTCAAGGGAGCATGTGTGGCCACCCTTGTGCCAACCTGTGCCATGTTGCCAGCCTATAATCTGGGTACTGAACCCCATTTCAATATACACCTGTCCCCAAGGATGCTGAGTCCAGTTGTCTTTTGTCACTTCAGAATTGAAACTGGTGGCTGGTAGTTCTAGATGAAAAGGGGTAGAGATTGCTCTTTATTTGCATATTGGTTGTTGTATAAGAGCTGTGGGTATTTTCCCCTCTTATACCTTATGTCTTCTCCTCCTAGATGTGCAGATTTCTCAGGGCTTAGCTTTTAAATCTTGTTAAACATCCGGAGATTCAGCATGGAAAGATCTAAAGTGACGATGATCTTCAGAGTGGCTGTGATCAAATACAAAGGATTAAAGAGCTCAGAATAGATTACAGCAAGGTTTCTCAACCGTGGCCATCTTAAAACGTGTGGATGTGAGAATTCCCCAGCCAGCATATCTTTCTCCTGATGCAACCCTCATTTGGTCTTCCCCTATAACAAAGGCACACTTCATGTTTTCAGGATAGAAAAGGATACAGTGTAGAGGGATAATAGAAGGGGAACAGAATCATGGCATAACATTTTTTCTTGATTGGAGATGACAATTTTCCTTTTTTTCAAATCTCAAAAATTACAAGAAAGCATTTTCAGAAATCACATCCCAAAATGTTGGAAGGATGCTTTGGGACTCATCTGGATTTGCAAACATTTAGTCACCCAGAGTTTGCAAAATTAAGCAACTAGATCATGCAGAGAAATGGATGGAAAGGCAGATAAGATTGCATTACTCTTCTTTCCTCAGTCTAACTCTTGGAGTATATTTATACAACTCATTTCATCAGCTCAGTTAAATAATATAGAACTACATTTATTTGATCAGGATTAGTTCTGGCTTGTGGCTTTTGTTTGTTCGCTTTTTTTTTGTTCTGGATTTGCATGTTAAGTGAGCACAACTTCTGTTTGGGCTACAGGTTAATGTATTCTATCAATGCTGTACATGATTTCATTCAATGATCAGAATAAATATGTCAGATGAAGATAAACTTGGCCTGTCTTATTGCAGTGGGTACTTATGAAAGACTCAGGTCCAGTTTAAATAGACAATTGCAGGGGGTCTGTTGACACTGAAAGATACGTTGAATCAAAAGTTCCAATATATATTTCAAAATTTAATCCAGAGCTACTATGCATACTTCCTTATTCATCTGCATAATCCCTCATTTTCTTGTGTTTGCCTGTTTCAGTAGCTTCAATGTTTTTTTAAAAAAACATTAACTAATAGGAAACAATTTGAGAACAAAACTGACTTAAGAACAATTGGCTGGTCTGACAAAAATTGCTGTTGAAAATGATACGCACTTTGAACAGGGATAAATTGATGGTAATATTTGCAGCCAACAAGCAAGAGAAATAAACCACTTTCTCTCTCCTTTGCTCTTTTTCTGTGCCATGGGAAGCATGCCTCTTTCTAAGAAAGATTTCAACTTTTTTTTTAAAAAATAAAATGTTTTCTCCTCTGTACATCTTTAATATTTAGTTCTGTGGCCATTGCATTTTGTATCCATAGTCTTAGCATCTCCTTTTGCAGCAATCCATCTGCAATGTAGACCAGGGGTGCATAAGGGGAGTCTGAAAACCTGATATTTGTGGTCCCCTAAATTTCTTATACCAGCCCTGGACCCACAATCAATTTTTTTGTCTTATTCATATTCATGTTTTACATTCTTTAATCTGATCTAATATTTTATCATGGCTTTTCCCTATCTTCCATGCTCTCCAAGTGTTTTTATGATACAGTTGGCAGAATATCCAGCTTCAACACTACCTGGGGGGGCAGACTGGGCAGGACACTTTCAGTTTGCATGTGTGAGCACATGGATGTGCATGCACATGTCTTTGAGAGTGTAAAACAAAGGTGCTAGAAACCATATACCCACACCCAAACATGCACAAATACCCTTGCCCTGTATCCTAGAATTGATCAGGTCATCCTCAGGAAAGGCCATTTTATTTCAACAGATTTGACAAGCAAGTCGATCAAAATCATTCATCTAATCCAATTCATTTTGTTAGGAACAGAACTAATCAACTGAGCCAAGTCTGCCTTTCCTCATGCATATTTGAACACTGGTAAAATTGAATTAAAAAACTCAATAATGGAAATGAATATATTGTTTGAATTCTTTTGTTCAGTTTTTTACATTTTCTGTCTGCTCCACAGTCAGATGGCCAGAGTCAGAGCCTGCTTTGGGCTCAGAGATGAAAAAAGGAAAGAAAGAGATGATTTCATAATTGCATCTAACATCCCAAGCTTAACTACTATTATAAATGGAAGTGAGGCAAAAGACAGGGACATTTTTAATGCTATATGCTTCTTTTCAGCATTGTTCATATTCCTAAATGTTCATCTTGAACGTGGAAATGGCATCTCTGCACTTTTAGAAAATTTGTTTTATCGGATTTAGATATTTTTGGGGACATCATGTTCTAAATTTTAGGGTTGTTTCCAGTCTAATTTACATTGCAGTACATCTCAGAAAAGCTACTGAGGAAATAGATTTTAACCCTTACCCTCCACAAAAGTTATTAAACTGCAAAATTTCCATCAACATTCTTCTGATGTCAACAGCTTTGGCATAAAAATAAAAGTCCTGAAGCTGGATCAGAAGAAAGGATCATTTCACTGGGTATTCTGCAGCTTTCACAAATGCATCCCAGGAACTCACAAGTAGGCTAAGTTGGTAATGAGCCTCTTTTAATGTCGGTTCTTAGCAACTTCTATTGTAATTTCAAAGGCAATGTACAACCATCAAGACTAGAAGCCACACATTTTTCTATTCGCTCTCTCCACATTGAAAGCCATCATCAAATTTAAGGAAACCTGAGTTCCACAATTACCTATTTCACAAAGACATCTTTCTTTTCATCAGCCTCAAATAAAGATGCAGTTAACATCAACAATGAACCCTAGGTTCTAATACTGAGCTTGTTTCCACAACAGGTCCATTAGGGGATTTATATGCAATGGATAACAACAAAAAGAGAGCAATTGAGTCAGTTAACTAATTCCCAGGCAGCTAAATTTAGCTTCAGACAGAGAGGATTAAACAAACTCCATCCAGTTATTCATAAAACAAGACCTATCCAGTCAGTTTCTTTATTTTGCATAATTATTTATTTCTTAAATGTATATGACCCCCCTCTCAATGTCAAGTAATTCTGGGTAGCTATTTAGTCCTCTAAGAAAAACAGCTGGAGAGAAAGGGCAGTTGGAAAAAAATCAACTTATCTTCTTTTGGCAGAGCCTAATGCTAAAGCCGAGCAGTAGAGAGCATGCTTTCCAAACACTGATTGGCTGCAGTGGCCAAAATGCACCTCCTGCCTCTGATAGGAAAGAGGTTAATAAGGGACTCAGGGTCAGCATCTATTTCCAGTGTTCACCAAAGTTTTATTTATTTATTTATATCCTACCTTTATTATTTTAAAGAACCCAAGGAGGTGAACATATTTAACATGCCTTCCTCCTCCTATTTTCCCCACAACAGAAACCCTGTTGGGCTGAGAGAGAGAATGACTGGCCCAAGGTCACTGAACTGGCTTTGATCAAATCTGGTCTCAAATATTGAGCTTTCATCTACTTTGGGATTGTGTGTTGCCAGAATTATTGGAAAGGAGATTTGTGGTTTGGTGGCTAACAATTCAACTTAGAACAAGGCTGCTGTGCAGAGTACAACTCTTGGGAGGTCACCAGGAAATCCCAGAACTGTAATATAGATTGCGAAGTCAGAAAACTATAAAAGGAAGTACAAACCTCTTCTGTCCTGTCATTAAGACAATAGCCAGGCTCCGTCCATAAAGTCACCAGAGGCCACCTTAACTTCTAGGTGCCTTAAGTAAGAATCGAAGAAAGAGAAATCGAGGATATGATTTTTTTTCTCTAACTGGCACAAAAAAAGTTTGAATCAACAGTGGCTGAGGCAGCATTCTTAAGCATATCATTAACAAATGAATAAATAAAATTGGTTTTGCCTTTTTGACATAATGCACACTCACACTAATCCTTAATACATAAAAAAAAACTTTTCTGTAGTGTGCTATAATATTGTTCAAGGCAGAGAAAACTATGGGTGATCATTCCAAAGTATGGAATTTGAGAGATTTCTGCCTGTAAGTCATTGCTAGGAAGAAGATGGGCTTAAAGTCCCACAAGGTCAAGATAGTGTTGCAGTCACACAACTTACTTAACCTGGTTATTGGATTAATCAATGTTCTGGATTTGCAAAATTCTTTGAGCTGTAAAAGAGCCAAATGGTTTGGATTCACACAAAACACTAAACCAAGAGAAGCCTAATCAAGGCT
>JANHZU010000178.1:21196-38554 GCA_032468055.1 Acrochordus granulatus
GAACCAAAACAAGAAAATTTTATAAAATTGTACTCAGAAACCTACTCAAGCCTACACACTCATCATACTGGTGTGACATAATTGTTGCAGGTCTTATCTATCAATAGCTAGGCTGCTTCCAACTGTAACTTCCAAGTAGACTTCAAAGGCAGTCCCATGTAGAATGGATTGCAGTAGTCAAACCTGAGAGAGAAAGGACGTGAGTTATTGTCCTCAGGTCCACTGCCATTGGAAGAGCCACATCTGCTGCACCAAAGAGTCCCATAAATTCAGTTACAACTGCATATCTAGGCAATGCCATGAGTTTGGGAGAACCCCCAAGTTGTGGATCTAATCCTTAAGGGGAAGACCTATTTATTCAGAATTAGATCTAGAACTTTTAGAGAGTTAGATGGCTCCTGAACAACCAGCAGCTCCCTCTTGCAGAGATTCAATTTCATCTTGCTCTTTCCCTTCCAGTCCCTCAAAGCCTCCAGGCACAGGATCAAACTTCTACTAAATGTCTGGCTTGACCCAAGACAGAAATGTGTCCCTACATATCATCAGCACGCTGATGAGACTTCACCCTGGATCAGTGGCTGGCCTCTCCCAGATACCATAAAGAAGGAATGGGAGGGAGAGATGAACCCTGAAGCATCTAACAAGGAAGCAACCGTTGGGTTGATTTTTCCTTGACCTTCGCTAGCTCACTTCCATCTGACATCTTCCTGGCTAGCTTGGTGATACTGTAAATACCAATTGAATACCATCCCATGCCTTTATGCATCTTCCTATTCCACCCCTTTCCTTTTCTCACATTAAAACTAATCTTCATTACCAGCCTCCATTCAATCCTCCTCATGCCAAACCAGTGGTTCCCTTTGACTTCCACACTTCCTCCTTCTAACTGTAACAGCCAGGACCATTGTACAGCCTCCAATCCAAGTTTTCTTGGTCTCTGTCCTGCTACAAGTTTCTGTGGTCCTGGTCTTCCTCAATTGTGCTAAGACTGATATTTTCAGCAACAACAATGATTCTCCCCACCCATCCACCCAACTAATACATTTCCTAGCACCTCACTAAAAAGTCACAGATCCAAAGACAAAAAAAGCTGAATTGAGATTTTTTTTGAGAATTCAAACTGAAGATGCTTAGAAAAGGTGTGTTCTAAGAAGCCTTCATTTTAGAATCTGTTTTGGATCAATCAGAGTAGATGTCCATCAAGAACTATCTGGAACAAACCTGATGTGGGAAAGATAGTGACAAATGCTCCTTGCCTCCATATGGTTAACTTGTGGTTTTTCACGCCAAGTCTAAATCTTCCTGTATCTAAACTCAGGACAAGGGGGAACATTTAAACCTACTAATTAGCATCAATTGCTTGTACTCCCCCTAGTGCGTTAGTCACACGAAGTTGAGCTGACACCCATCTGAGCTGGAGCTAAAGCCAAAGTACTGAAGAGGTTAATGTGTGAGTAATGGGGAGGTCATTCTTGGAAGAGGACAGCTGTCTCCATGGCTTAGCTTTGGCTGCACTGTCAGTTGGCTTCGTTTCCAATTAGCTCAGCTGTTTGCTTTGGCTTTTTTACCAAAAAGTGCTGTTCAGAGGCAAAGGAAGCATGCGTCATTGTCCAGCAATAGGGGGGCGGGGAACCACACACGTGTGCTTCTCACTTGCCCACTTTCATCTGGAACTGCTAAGATTTAAATCCAGACAGAAGTCTATACTCAGCATAAAACAGGTCTTTGCTAGAACCAAACCCTTTGCTTAAAGCTAGAGGGACAGATATTAAGATGCGGGCGCTGCTGCACTCTGCTCTGCTCTCTTAAAAGGAGAAGAAAAGCTGCAGCAGAAGGAGATCAAGAGCAGATTTCTTACCAGGCTGAAGGCTGCATTCTCCTTTGACTGCCAGGATCCACCTTCCAAAGTGATAAATTTGGCCAGGGCCGAATTAAATCAAATTTAATTTTTAAATTCCGTTTCCGGCCATTTAAATCTGAACATAATAAATAGCTTTCCTCTCTTAGTTCATGTATTACAGGTAATCCTCGACTTATGACCACAGTTGGGACCAGAATTCCCATTGATAAGCAAGGAGATTGTTAAGTGAGTTGTGCCCAATTTTATGACCTTTTTTGCCACAGTTAAGCATGCAGTCGTTAAGCAAATCCAGTTTCCCCCATTGTCAGAAGCCACATGGAAAAATCACAGATCATTATAAATACATGCCAATTGCTATGACCCCAAGTTTTGATGATGTGGCCATAAGGATGATGCAACAGTCATAAATGTGAGGACCAGTCATAAGGCACTTTTTTCAATGTTGTTGTAACTTTGAATGGTCATTAAACAAATAGATGTAAGTCGAGGACTAACTGTAATTCCTTTCTCCTGAAATATTATAAGCTAGTAAGAGTTTTTGATGGTCTCTGGTCAACAGACCAGAAGCTTCTAGGGATTCTGCAGAAGTGGACCTCTGGTTTCAGAGCTGATTTCAGATCTGATCAGGAAGGAATAGTTCACACATCTGAAGAGATCTGGGTCATGGGCAGTAGCGGAAGAGGAGTGTCCATCTCTCCCCAAGTTTCCATCTCTTGTTGCAACTCCTTTGAACCACTCTAGTCAGAGAAGTTGTGCCAATGGTCATGCAAGAAGAGGTTGAAACAGTAGAGACTGTATTATCCCAGTGTTGAGTCCTTTGTATAGATCACTGACTTTTTTAATTAGTGAAGCACTAGGATTGTTGCCCACCAAAGGTGATGTGTCAGTCTTCTTGCTTAAAGCAAGGAATGCTCAGAACTGTGCTTAGGAAAACTATGTAGCTTAGGGGAAGAGGCTTAGTCTGAATGTGGGAAAGTCCAGGATGACTCCCAGTTGCTTGTATATGGGTGGGTTAGGAAGGAATACTTGTCCTTGGATTACCTAAAAAGAAATGCCATATTTTGAAAATCCAGTAGAAGTGAATGTATTTTTCTTCCAGAAAATCCAAAATAGAGCATAAGCTTGCTAATATTCTTCCTCGCAGATCACTGCCTTGTCATGGCAAGGGGGGCTTGTAGATAGAAAGGCTATGTATTCATTTAGTTTGGAAGGGGAAAGGTGGTTTGAACATGTGTGGGAGCTTTATAGTAGCTACATCTTTTCCTAGGGTCTCATGGCTACCCTCCACATCTGCAATGCAATGCCAGGAAAAGAAAGATCCAGTTTAAGGAATACAAGATATGCAACTCACAGTCATTAAAAACTTCCTTTTTCCCTTCAGATCAAAAACACTGCGCAGTCCCAGTAGATAAGTTTATAACAATTAATTGTATGCATTTAATTTCACACACAAGTACATCAATAGGAACTTCTTAATCTGACAGATGCATGAAAGTCTGAAGAACTCCTGGAAATATTTTACCCATAATTGCTTACTAGAACAATTACTGTACCCCAAAGAAGATGGTGAACTTTAATTTCATAAGCTTGTCCAAAAGGTTCTTCCAAGCAAAGTGTTTGTTGCTATTATTCAGTTCAATAAAGAGGATTTATTAATGTTTGCTTTGGGATTGGTCTATTGTACCAAAATTTGTACAAACCAAAAGTCAGCTTTCTTGAGAGAAACTATCAGAGGATACTGACATCATCAAGAATCTCTTTAAAATTAGATCAGACCAGGACATCTCTGGGCTCTAGTCTTCCCCAGTTATTCCTAGAATTGTTCTTGTTTGTTCTGAGCTACAGTTTAACTTTCAATCTAAATTGTCCTCCTACTTCCTCTCATCTCCTTCCAAAATGATTGTGCAAACATTTTCCCCTCACCAGATGAAGCTCCTTCTGGGCTGGAGAAGGAAAAAGCCAAGCAGAGCAGAGGAAGTATAATATTTGCACACAACTTATTAGTTGAATTCTCATCCTCAAGACTTAACAGAGTGTGATCTGGAACATCTCTTAACAAATAACAAGCAGAAGGCTGTCAGATACAAAGCAAGCATCAGGTCTTCCAGCAAGGGTAATTACCCATCACTTCTTAAAGCCAAGGAAAAAAAGAGTTGAACCACTGCCACAGATGCCATCTGAAATGAAGGAAAGATTCATTATTAGAACCATGTGCTTTCGTGTATTTAATTGGAAGATGAATTAATGAAAGGTTTGCCTGATTAACTGGACAGTTTTGTTTGGAAAATCACCTTAGATTTGCAGAGAGGATGTAATTTTTTTCCTTTTTTAATTTTCACGCTTACAGAGGTAAGAGTAAGATGCACTTGTGTCCATTCTTCTAGGGTAGCATTTGATATGCATGTTCATATCACCCAGAGTCAAGTTTGCACCTTTAATTTAATTTGCTAAGGATTTGGGTTGCCAAACTGATTCCACTGCTGATCAATTCAGTGCCAAGTTGCTTGAGTCTGAACTGTGCAAGCCCTTTTCAGTCAAAATGGTAGAAGCAGCATTAAAGCTTTTATAATAATCAATATGATTGATCAATAAGATTTGGAAACTCATTGATCATTAAAGTATTTGGTAAAAGTATTTGGGTAAAGTCAGCACATCACACTGACTAGGTAATTTTGTTCAAAGATTTTCTTTAGAGAGGATATCGCAACAAAAGTTTTAAAAAACAGGCATCTGGATTGGATTTTTTTTCCAATCCAGATGCCTGTTCTTTAAACTTTTGTTGCGATGCAATTACCCTGGATGAATGAGAGTCTTCACAGACATTTAGAGAGGATAAGATAAAATAAGATAAGATAAATTTAGATAAGATCATTTTCAATCTGAATCTTTGAATCAAATTTTCACAAGGCCTTGGTATCCACTGGAAGAAGGGAGATAATAACTGAGGAGGAATCTAGAGTAGAATAAACATTAAAGTGCTCCTCCCAAAGATTATTTGTTTCATAATTGATGCTCAAGAAGTTGTGGATTTGTTCCCTCATCAGAAAAAACAATTGTGCAACTCTGACTTTAAGGAAGTGCACAAATCTTCTGTCTTCTACAATTGTTTATTTTTGTAGAAATCAAGTAGCAGAAATTTCTTTGAGAAAGAATGTTTCAAAGTTCATGATGCAACAAATATTAACTGGATTCATATAATGTCTTGAGGCCAGTTTCTTTTAATCATGCTTGTTCAGTCACAATTATAGACTAGGATCGCACAACATACTCAACCATAAAGCGTGGCATATGGACTACAAATCCACTTAACAAGTTGGATTCATGCAAACATCTAACCCACATTGTCAATTATTTCTGGCATGCATTAAGTGAAGTGTGAAAATCTGGTTAATTCTTCATTTCAAATTGCAATCAGTGTTAATCAGAAATTATGGTTAACCAGAAATAATAGCTGCTCTGGATTCTCATAACACATTTCACATTAACAATGACTAAAAGCTGCACAGAATGAATGTGAAATAATATGGACATTTATACATATATAATATAATATGTATAAATGTCCATATATATATATCCCCAAAATAATGTACAGTGTGAATTATACAGTGAAATTTTCAATTTAAAATAAGTCTACTTGAAGATAACTGCCCTTCATATCTCTGAATGAAATGCTTAGGCAAGATGCAAAGTACATGATAATTCAGATGTTATCAAATTCCACCATTCAATAGCCCAGATCAACATGCTCACAGTTAAAGATGAGGAATAATGTTGTTCAGCAAAATCAAAGACAGGTTGTGGGTTTCCTACCCCTCCTTTGGATAAGCCTACTTCAGATATCATGAAGTAAAAAAGAAAAGAAACTCCTCTTAATTGGGCTTACTCAATGTAAGTATCATCATTTTCAATTTTGCTTGCCCTCAAGGAAACATGGGTAGGTTTCATGCAACCTTTCAGTATTTCAGAGGAAGTAACTAAAGTTTATCTCATTTATTTATGACTAAAGTTCCCAGGATGAGAAAAATTCCCAAGGGATTCCTTGATGAGCAAGGTGGTAATTAAATAAAATTTCCTGGAAAAGGAACATGCTAATTACTCAGAATTTGCTAATTAGCCACATACTAAATAGGCCTAGGGTTTGTTCATAGATGAACAGCCAATGTTCATCTATGAAATAATGGGAAATATTTTTATTTTATGAGTGTATTAACCGAAAGCACAACATACTTATTTTCTGACATTTCCTACCTAAAATGAGCAATAATCATATTGTGGCCCAATGCTGCCAAAAGAAAAAGAAAAAAAAAGGCATGGGATCTATCTAAATAAGAGACTTCCACAGAACAAGTTCTACAGTTTTCTTTAAAAAAAAAACCCTTGGCAAAATACTCCTCAGCCCAACAAATGCAGATCATTAGATTTTGCTGAACAATAAGAATAACAATTTTTAAAAACCAAATGTAATAAATAAAATTGGCAATGAGCATCTTGGGATATCTTAAAGTCTGATTTCTTTTATCCTGTCTGGAAAGATGATGAATAATTATCTATTTATCCTGACGATCTTTGCAGCTGTATGTTTATGTTCTGTTTTTCTGACAATTATTTAAATTTTGAATATTATTTAAAACACTAAAGAGGGAAAAAGAGAGAAGAAATGACACAATAACACAAAACAAAGCTGTAATGTTATGCAAAGCGATAGCTTTTAGGAGGGATGGATGTGAGATTTTTTTCCCCTAACTCTATTGAGTATTTATGAATTTGTACCTCAGATGGCTGAATTGTGATTTATAGCCAGTCAAGTGAACTATGGCACCCTCTGAGCCATCTGTGATTGCCAACAAACACTAGCTTTGCAGCAAGAATTAGATATCCGTGTGCATGCTCATCCTGTAAATCCTCTTTTACTTTTATGTTTTGGTAATAGGAACTTATCAGTCATATCATCACTGCAGAGAAATGTCTTTTCGTGGGTGTGCCTTAAGTTGCATTTCTACAAAGGAGGCTGTGTGTACAGAGTCACACCACAGACTTTCTCAACAAAAATTTTCCTCACCTTTGAAGTATAGAAGTTTCAGGACCTTGGACAGTTCTATAGGGCAACGGAGCATGCTCAGTAGCCATAGCATGCAGAGGGTCATTGTAAGAAGAAGAAGAATTAAAAGAGAATAAAGGAGGAATTCATTTCAGACTTGTAGAAAATGGCTGGCTGAGACCCGTGTTTACCTTTTCTTGTAGCAAGATTCGTTTCAAAGTATTCTTATTGAATCAAAGTGAATTCTATGGCACGTTCACTATCAAAGGACATCTTAGAGCAGGATATATTACAGTGTGATACAATGGAATTAGATAAATACATTAATTAAAGGATTTAAATATACTGTAAATACAATACCCTGAAAATAAATATGCATCATCGCATCTATATCAGATTCAGATTCTTTATTGGCCAAGCATGATTGAGACACACAAGGAATTTGACTCCAGTATAATAGCTCAGTCTACTTAAATAAATAACATAAAAAAATAAACGTAATTATATACTCAACAGTAAAATGTGCATCCAAAATGTGCAGCCAGTAGAAAAGGATATATAGGATCATATAGAATTAGAACCACAATCTCTTGCCAAATATGTATACACATTAGACAGAATTTCTGGATAAATTTAGAACTGCTTGCACCCTATAGTAATCACTGTGTCCTGTCATACAGCATGAATGATGGCATGGGGGGAAAAACTGTCCCTGTGTCTGGTTGTTTTAGTGTGCAATACCCTATAGTGCCATCCAGAGGGTACAGGTTCAAACAATTTATGTCCAGGATGTGAAGTATCTGCAGGTATGTTCTCTGCCCTTCTCTTGACCCCTACAAAGGTCCTCCATGGAGGGCAGGCTAGCTGCAATTATTCTTTCTGCAATCCTGACTGTTTGTTGGAGTCTGTACCTATCCTGCGTGGGTGCTGCACCGAACCAGACAGTTATAGATGTGCAAAGGACAGACTCAGTGATTCCTCCATAGAACTGTATCAGCAGCTCTTGAGACAGTTGAACCTCTTCACCTGGTTCAGGAAGGACATCCTCTGTTCTGCCTTCTTAATAATGGTGCTAATATTAACCATCTGTTTTAAGTCTTGGGAGATTATAGAGCTCAGAAACTTGAAGGACTGTACTGCTGATACTGTGTAGCTGAATACGGTAAGAGGGGGTGAAATGGGAAGACTCTTCCTAAAACCCACTGTCAACTCCACAGTTTTGAGCATATTCAGCTCCAAGTTGTTGCGACTGCATCATAGAGCCAGCTGTTCAACCTCCCATCTGTAAACAGACTCATCATCATCTCAAATAAATCCAATAATCGTTGTATCATCTGCAAATTTCAGAACTTTGACAGAGGGGTCCCCAGAGGTGCAATCATTAGTGTAAAGGGAAAAGAGTAGCAGAGAGAGCACCAGTGCTAATTGTCCAAGTACTGGATGTAATTTTTCCAAGCCTCATGCTGCTTCCTGTCTTTCCTGTCCATTAACATACACCATTGAAATGATGCTAAACACTGAGCTGAAGTCCACAAAAAGGATCTGTGCATAGGTCCTTGGGGAGTCAAGATGTTGCAGGATATAATGCAGTATCATATTGACAGCATCATCTGCTGACCTGTTTGCCCTATAGGCAAACTGCAGAGGATCCAGCAGCAGATCTATAATAACTGCACCAGTTTCTCAAAAGTCTTCATGACTATAGATGCTTAAGCAACAGATACAGTATGTCGTCATTTAGCCCAGTGATGGAAAATTTCTTAGAAATCAGGATGATGATAGAACATTTAAAGCAAGAAGCGATGGAGCACAACTCCAGTGATTTATTGAAAATCTGTGTGAAGATAGAGGCCAATTGTGCAGCACAGGTTTTCACGCAGGAAGGGGGTCATTCTGTCTGTGCCTGGTGCTTTCCTGATCTTTTGTTCTTGAAGGAGACTTTGGACATCTTTTTCCAGAAACACCAGGAAGGAGGGATGGATGTAGTTGTAGAGAAAATACTTGTTATTAATATATCTTAGGTGGGGTAGGTAATGGTAGGTAATGGTGGCTGCTTCTCAACCCTTCAATACAACCCATTCAGGTCATCTACTAGTTGATGGCTTTCCTCAACAGAGGGCGATGGACTCCTGCAGCCAATAATGTTCTGTAGGCTTCTCCACACAGAAGGAGGATCGTTAGCTGAAAGTTGATTTTTCAGCTTTTCAGAATAGCTTCTTTTTGCTACCCTGATCTCCCTAGTCAGTGTATTTCTAACCTGGTTATACAGGATCCTATCCCCTTTCCTGTAGGCTTCTTCCATGGCATGACAAAACTGCTTGAGCTTCATTGTAAACCAGGGTTTATTGTTGTTTTATGTGCACAAGCTTTTGGTAGGCACGCACATGTCTTTGTAAAAGCTGATGTATGATGTCACAGTATGAGTAAATGCATCCAAGTCTGCCAAAGCAGCTTCAAAGACAGACCAGTCTGTGCAATCAAAGCAGATCTCTCGCTCTAACTTGGCCTCCTCAGACCATCTCTTTACTGTTCTGAACACAGGCTTTGCAGTTGGGGATGAGGTGGATCATACAGTGATGAGAGAGGCCAAAGGATGCATAGGGGACAGAGCGATAAGACCCTTTTATTATAATATAATAATGATCCAGTGTATTCTTGTCCCTAGTGGGACAGCTGACATGCTGTCTATATCTGGGCAGTTCATGGGTGAGATTTGCTATCTATATAATCAATAAAAATTGGTATAGTAGAAATATCTAACATTTTTGCATAGTATTGATAAATACTGTGAAGTTTTTGGTGTTTTCTGAGCTTGGTTGTTTGCTTAAAGACTAGGTAATATCTTCAGTGCTGAAACAGACAGCAAACCTCATCTCTTCTAGCACTGAAGGTATTATCTAATCTGGTAATGAAACAATAGCAAGCAAACAACCAAGCTCAAACACTATCAAGGACTCCACAGTTCAACCTGAGCTACAGATATTTTCTTCTAATGAGAAAAATGGAAATAATCTCTCCCACCCCTCCTACCTAGTTTACGTTAGAACCCAGAGTCAATAGAACCCATACAAATATCTTGGATCCAGAAATGGAAGGAATTCTTTGTGGGTTGCCCAATTAAACTATAGAATTTTTTTTTATCACCAACGATGGTGGACACTTATTTAGATGGTTGTGAAAGGGAACAGTCTGAACAAATGACAGCATTTAGATGTTGTTGTTTGGTCTTGGAAATTAAGCAGGGTCATATCTATTTATTACTGGGTAGAAGACCTTTAGAATTGCAGATAGACTGGGATATTGGTGGGAGTGACTCCCTTGTTTATGTCCATATATTCTCCAATAATCCAGCTCAGCTTGCAAGCACTTTTATCTTTTAAATTCCAGTTTAAAACTGACCAATTCATGGAGGACAGGTCAACAGCTTGGATCAAGCTATTAGTGACTCCTGATCTCAGTACCAGTTTATTATCTTCAGAACTGCAGGTAGCATGTCTAAGGCTTACCATGGAAGAAGGCAATTGGTATGCCTGTAAGTTTTCCAAATACACGTGGTGTAAATTGCTATGAAAAATGAAAAACACCACTAGATGGTTCCTTGATTGAGAAGCTCTGGAATATATCTATTTACAGATAGGCATGTGATAATGAATAGAATTAGGGACTCTTTTATATGATAAAGCAAAAGTACCATGTTGGTAAAATTAACATCTCCAACTGCAGATGTTCCAGGAGCCTTGAGTTGCCTTGAGGTCAAAGGTTGCCCAGTGCTTAAGAGAAGCCATTCCTTGAAGAACTGACCACCTGCAGTCTTCAGGATGAAGTGAGAATGCAGTCAGCAAGACCACAAATCTTCCCATGCATTCATACCTTTCACTGAAACCCAGCCTTGTGAGATGGCTGAATTCAGTTACCCATGAGTTAAGGCAGGTCTGTTAATGTTTTGTCAAGTCAATTTCAAGAAATCAGGCCATGTTTCTTCAACAGTTGGGCACTGTGTTAAACATATTCAATTTCTGAACATGAAACAGCTGCAGATACCCTCTTCTACAGAAGTAAAGCACAGAGGGAAATATATGGTACATTTCAGTTTTAATTAAAGTGGAGGAGACTTTCAGAGAAAGAGGACTTGACATGCGATCAAATCAGGTTGTCTGTGCTTAGAAATACTATATTTTGAGCCTTTTCTTCTGGAAAATTGGCAATATCTGTTAGTTTACTCATGGAAAACAGCAACCAAGGGATCATTTGTCTGGGAAAAGAACAACCACAGAACAGTGCACTGAGATTTTTTTCAAAGCTGGCGCATCAACAACTGCTGAAGTGCACTGGAGTAACTAGCACATTCTCCTTGCTGTAGGAAATGAATGAAGTGCTAATAGAGTTTTCAAGTTTTCTTATGATTTGGAACACAGAAGCACCAGGGAAATTCACAAAATGGGCAGGGTAGTAAAACGTTACTTTTTGAAGAATGAAATCCTTATTCTTACCAGTAGTTTAAAATGGTTGCATTTCCTTAAAACCTTGCTTGCATTTGTGACTGAGAGCTGCTGGAAGATGTTTTGAATGTATTTTAGAAGATAAACAATGAAACTAGTGCAAAGAACGTTAAGGGAAATTATGCATAATGTGTTTGTATCCTAGGAAATTTGAGATCTGCTTTGTCTTGCTGTTTATTGAGCATGGATATAAGGTTTTCACACTGGTGGAGTTCATGCAACTTGCTAAGCCAACACTAAATAAATGATGAAATAAACATGTTGTATGAACCCACTCAATTATGATTTGCACAATAAATTGTAGATGTGCAAACTATAATTTCCCACAAAGCATAAACTCAGTTAGTGTCATGCAGGGATGTCTGCATGGTGTGGTCAAAAGCCTCAAGATGATGCCTGAGATTGAAATTTCCCTGTTAATGTGCATTGCACATGTAACACACACAAAAAATAGAGCTTTAATTGCAGCTTTGTGGACTCCATGATGCCTTTTTCTAACTGTATCTTGGAGACATCCTTGACAGTGTGTCAAACTCTCGCTCTTCGAAATTAACCATTGCCCTTCACTAATTTGAATAGTAGCTGCATTCTGGGCTGGTACAATATGTTGGACAGAGTCTTGAGAACTGGAGTCCAGAACATCTGGATACAGCCAAGCTAGAGAAAGCTGCTTTATATTTATAAATGAATTGCCCAATTATATTCATATACATTGTATATACATTCTCTCCAATTAGAAGCACGTTTCCATAATGTTTAGCCATGAGCTCCAAGTTATGGCTGTTCAGGCACATCTGCCATAAGCTTGGGTATCCTTTCTTGCAGTCATAACATTCCTTTGATTTTGGGAGGGAAGCCACCAGAATATTATACCAGATGATACAGAACAATGGGTCAGCTGTGAAAACGAATCTCATGTCTTCCTCTGCTCCTGAAATTTTCACTGCAGCTCATGCGTCTCATTTGCATCTGACAATTCTAGTACTGTATTGCTAATGAGTGCTGCTTCAGCAAGCATGGAGGGAAGAGTTATTTTTCACACACCAAGCAGGGAACAAACAACTTGGGAAGCAGCCCCTAGGGTTCTTCCCCATTCCTTTCCTTCTCTTCCCTCCCTCACATATTTATTCAAAGCACTCGGGAGTATTTTCACAAGGAAGTCTGGAGGTTCAGTCATGGCAGCTGGACTTCTTTTCTTTTTGTCTTAGAAATGTTTTATTGCTCATCCAAGCAGCTTCCTCAGTGTAAGAAAAAAGTTGGTCAGGGAACCCCATATATGTCTTCCAAGGTGGATTTATTCCCCACCTAATCTGTATAGGGTCCTTAAGTGGACAACAGGGGGATGGGAGCAAGCAGAGTGTTGTTAGGATGTAAATGCCTGCCTCTTCCTTTCTTGCTGTCCTTTCATATTCCTGCATCAATTCCTGCTTCAACTTTTTGTTCTTCCTTTCTTAAGGAAGAATACAAAAACACAAAGATTCAGCACTTGCAAGCCTTCTTGCCTAGATGCAGCTTCACTTTCTCCAACCATGCCTCATCTTCAAGATGTGTTAGACTATTATCCCCAGCCAGCACTGCTTATAAATCAGGTTAAGAAAAATTAAAATACACCCTTGAAGCTGGGTTAGTGAAAAGATGGAGTGGCATCCAATTTCTCTGGTCTCACCTTGAAACCCCTGTACGTTTTTCTTGTGTCAAAGGGCAGCTACAGTAAGGATGAGCCATAAATTCTGATGATGCCAGTAACACTACTTTCCTAAGTGAAAAATAAAAGAGCATTCACCAAAGCAATTTAATACTGAATTAAATGCAATTTTTGCTATGCCTTCAGGGTCATGTCCAGATTGTGGCTTGTCATAAAATGGTTTGGCCTACATTTTGATGGCTATTTTATTTCTTATTTGTCACATTTCTAAAACCACCCATTTTCCTCAGAGAGGGACTCTGGGTGGTGTACAATAAAATAGTTATGTCTTTGTAATAATATTGGCTTAATTTGAAAAGAATGTCTTTAAATGTTGCACAACTGTACAGGGGTCCTCCTGAAGTGTGCAGATACTTTAAATGAAGGATGGATTGATAGATTAGTTATATGCTGCCAAGTCAGCGTTGACTCTTTGTAACTGCATAGATTGACCTTCTCCAGGATGAGTACAAATCCTGGCCATGATTTATTGTACTAAGCACAATTGGGTGAGTTCATACAGCATGCTTATGTCTTTATGCAAATGCAGTCCACAGATGCATAGTAAATCAACCTATCGTTTCAAAAGCATCCATTTCATTTCAATGTGTTAATTCAACTGCAATGGACAAAAGGAATGACCTTGAGGGACAGGTGGAAGATCTGCAACTAAGATAACAGACAGGTAAAATAAATTTGAGTTGGGGTAGATCTATATCCTAAGAAAGTGTCTCAAACAAGACCCTCCCTAGTTCTCACAAGATAAAGGGAGGTAGGGAAGTGCATTCAGATTTGCAAGATTCTGTTATTATAATCTTATAATAAAAGTAGCATTGGACTTCATGATTTTGATTTCCAGTCTGGTCTTCCTTGAGGGGCTGACATTCGCAGAGCAATTCAATTAATAAGGGGAATTTGATAAAATCTTCATACTGAATGTTTGGATAGCTGCAATATTCTTACTCAAGGAATTTCCTCTCTTTTTCCTTTTTTTAAAGTAGATGCAATACATTGTTCATAAAAAGCATCCTTTGCCCACTTTTCTCTAAATCCATAATATAAAATAAGGAGAATGTTGCTCTGTGACCAGGAAGTTAATATTCACCCATCTGGAGAATAACCTCACATATCTCCAGATGGTGAGATCTAAATTACAGCTCCATTTCTTAATGGATGCTTGACATTGTCAGGAGCCAACAAGAAGTTATTCTACTTTTGTTTTTGTTGTTGTTCAGTCATGTCCAACTCAGTCATGACTCAGTCATGTCCAACTCTCTGTGACCCCATGGACTGCAGCACACAAGGCCTTCCTGTCCTTCACCATCTCCCAGGGCTCGCCCAAACCAACACCCACCACACCGATGATGCCATCTAATCATCTCCTCCTCTGCCATCTCCTTCTCCTTTTGCCTTTAATTCTTCCCAGCATCATGGTCTTCTCCAATGAGTCCTCTCTTCGCATTAGATGGCCAATGTATTTGAGCTTCAGCATCTGTCCTTCCAATGAACAATCAGGGTTGATTTCCTTTAAGACTGACCGGTTTGATCTCCTTGCAGTCCAAGGGACCCTCAGTAGTCTTCTCCAGCACCACAATTCGAAGGCATCAGTTCTTCGATGCTCAGCCTTCCTTATAGTCCAGCTCTCACAGCCATAAATTCCTACTGGAAAAACCAAAGCCTTGACTATGCAGATCTTTGTTGGCAAGGGGATGTCTCTGCTTCTTAATGTGCTGTCTAGGTTGGCCATAGCTCTCTTCCCAAGGAGCAAGCTTCTTTTCATTTCATGGCTGCAGTCACCATCTGCAGTGATCTTGGAGCCCAAGGAGGTGAAATCTGCCACTGCTTCCATTTCTTCCCCTTCCATTTGACAGGAAGTGATGGGACTGGTTGCCATGATCTTAGTTTTCTTAATGTTGAGTTTCAAACCAGCTTTTGCACTCTCCTCTTTCACCCTCATCAAGAGACTCCTTAGCTCCTCTTCACTTTCTGCCATTAGAGTCAAAATAGAGTCAAAACAGAGACCCTGACATATATAAGATAAAGGTATTTGGAAGACTACAAGAGCTTCAAAATTCTTTCTAAGCGAGGACCATTGAGCACTGAGTGTCATTGGCATGGGAGAAAGAGAAAACCAAGCACACAGGAGGATGGAATTGGGTTTGCTGAAGATTGGCATGGCTAACTGGGGCCAGGAGCACATCTGTTAGAAAGTGAGGTCACATGGCAACATATTGCTGCAAGTATTACTTCTCACCTTCTAAGCTCAAAAATCTTAGTCCTCTGACATTCATTAACTGTTTGCTGGAATTAGCTGCTCATGTACAAGGGCATTTCTGCTGATGGATTTATTTTATCTTTTTGGTCCAGATGGATGTGCATTTACATTCAGAGTCCCCATCATTTGAAATAAAATCCAAGATACTATGTCTTCTCCACTCCATAGGAAAACCTAATTGGTCTATCAGAAGAGACATGGGAAGAAGGGGGAAATTGAGGGGAGAAATGATGAAGGCAGCATGGGATTGGTGTGACACAAGCTCTGCATCTTTTATACTATGTCCTGATGTCCTACCCATGTAAGAAAGGGATCATGTAAGAAAGAAGCAGAGCTAGCATCATAATGGCACACTTTGCTGTTGTCATTTTTACAAAACCATCAAGCCCTCAGGGGACCCTAGTTTGCATTTCAATTTTATTTAAACACAAGCAATATGAGAACATTTTCTACCACATCTAAAACAACAGGCTAGTTTAAAGAATTCAGGATGAGCTACTACAACATCTATAGCAATGTCCTCCAACCAAGAGAAAGAACCAAAGAACTCACTCTGGGCAGCTGGAAGACCCCAATCAATACCACCTATTAGCATCAGCCCAGCCTACCTCACAATGTCATCCTAAGGTTACTGTCCATTTCTTGATTAGATTTACATGTTTTCTCCAAAAGGTGTTCTCTCTTCATTTGATCAACACAAAGCCTATCCCATAATGGTAGGGCTAAGAGAAGTGGACTGGCCTGGTCACTCAAGGATTTTCCATAGCTCAAAGTATATTTAAACCCAGGTCTCCCTGATCTTAGTAGCACCTTCACCACTACACTACTGTGTACTCCAGGCTGAGGTTGTGGAGGAAAGAAGAGGCTTCACTTGAATGAAACATAATGTAGTTCATCCAGTGTTGGGCCTAAAGCACAAGTACCCAACTGCTAGGACAGTCACTTATAAGTAGCAAGTGCTATTGATGGTCAATGGTCACCAGCAATCTTTTTAGGTAACCAAACAACATAGATCAGCATAGCATCTTCTTCCCAGCCACTCAGGGTCACCAGCAAGCAACGAGATGATGATCTGAATTTATTGCTGGGATGAAAGCCATCTCCAAGCCCTGAGGATGTGATAGGATCTGCCCAAGCAATTTTTCAATTCCCTCCTACAAACTGTCAGCAAAGAAATTGGGTGGGTTAGCTTCTAAAGGGTAAAGAATTCTGCAACAGGTGATCAAGGGCAGGACTCTCCCTTTGCAGGGCAGAAGCAGTGAAAATGAAAACACCCCATGAGAGAGTCCACCTTCTGAAATCTTCTTCTTATGACTTAGTGGCAACATAAGTAGCCCAGCAGGCTGAAGACCACAGGAGAGTTGATTGAACAATAAAGCAGGATGTTTGCAAACAGCCCTTGGCCACTTCATTGTTTAATGAATGCAAGAATGCCATCCTTAGAAGATTTTAATTGCATTACTTCTCTTGTTGGAATAAAGTTTCCAAAACAGCCTTTTTTCATAATACTAAACAACTGCTCAAACTAAGTTGAAAAAAGTAGCCTGGAAAGTGACAATAAATATTATCAAACTTCGTGTATCTTTAGCTCAGTATTAACTACCCCAAGCCCAGTTATATGAAAGTAATTAGCTAACCTTAACTGATATTTGGTTGGTGCATGAAAGGGAGGCTATCAGGATATTCCAGAACTGTTGACTAAACTGGAAAAGGGGAACAACCTTGGAAAATGGCAATGGCAAACATTTCCATTTTGCTACCAAAAGAACAACATGGATGCTTTCATGAAAGCAGCAAGAATCAAACTAAAATTCAAAGGAGACTTTAAGTTCACATCTAAACCAGTTTTTTTTATCTGACCCACTTCAAATATGTCGGGACTTCAATTCCTAAAATTCCCCATGCTGCCCAATGAATTTTAAATGTTGCCATACCAACATATCTGGAGAGCACCAGCTTGAAGAATTCCAATCCATGGCGACCAGCAGCAGCCCTCAA
>JANHZU010000178.1:49517-61380 GCA_032468055.1 Acrochordus granulatus
CACTATGCGGACCTTTGTCGGCAAGGTGATGTCTCTGCTTCTTACTACACTGTCTAGGTTTGCCATAGCTTTCCTCCAAGGAGCAAGCGTCTTTTGATTTCATGGCTGCAGTCACCATCTGCAGTGATCTTTGACTCGCCTTGATAAATTGCACCAAATCACGTGTTGCACTGTTCAAACTCACACTCGACACAATCTACCTGCACGGAAAGATGGACTGAAGCGACTTGCTATTGATTAGTCATGAAGATGAGCCACTGAGAACCCAACCTTCCATTGATTTCTTCAGCCCCCTTTGAGAATCCGGCCAGGATCATACCGGTGAGCACTGACGTATTCGCTTCAGCAGCCACTGAACGGTGAGGGGTGATAATGGCAAGAAGGGAAAAGTAGCAAGCATGGCAGTCCTAGCACCCCCAGCCACACACACACCCTTTATTGTGTGCACCTAGAAAGAAAGAGTGGGGATTGGATCCTGACGCTGCTTCCATAATCTTGGCTGTTTTGACACACATACCCTGGAGATACCACTAGTTAAGTGAGCTGATCTTGGAATTTCCTTCAATATCATTTTATGAGGTTTGCAAAGCTCCGGAGTCTTAAGAGCTGGGCAGTTTAGAAACGCATACATAAAACAGTGGTGATTTCCACAGATTGAATTCTGGTGGAAGGAAACCCATTTTCTATTCATCTTGAATCTCCCCACGAGGCAAGAGTCGAGTTTTTGTGTTGCAGGGTGATATTTTGATTCCGTTGCTTTTCAGCTGGAAAGATGCTCTCAGACACACACATTCTCACTCTCTCTCAGACACACACACACACAGCATCTTGTGGTTGGTTTGCGCTGGGTCGAGAGCACCGTCTGAATTCCAGTCATAGGGTTTGTAAACAGTGATTTACACCTTGGTGTATTGTGTGACCCCGATCAACTGTGATCTAGTCAGAAAATCAGAATTAAACCAGCCATGGCTTACGCAGAAGTGTGAACTAGCTTGTTCTCTCACCGGAAGAACATTAGAAGAGAATATTTGTAGCTCAGCGTTGAACTGTGAGCTCTTTGGTGTGCTATGAGCCTGTTTTTTTGGGGGGGCAGACCTTTCTTTACCCAAGGAGGTAACATTATCCGTGCTAGAAGGGAATGGGGTTCAAAGCCTTCTAGGTTACCTCGCTGAGGAACGAAACGTCTGCGAGAAAACAGCCAGGCTCAAAGGACCCCACAGAAAGAACAGCCTCTGCCCGCAAGTAGTTTCCAGTTGATTTTCTTCTCCTTGATCAAAAGGGAGGTGAAGCTTTGGAAGGGCTGAGCTGAAAGCTTCCTGGGAAAAGTAGATTCTGCGGAGGAATTGGAAACAGGGAAGTCTCGCGACGCTATGTCAGGTGAGCTCTCCAGAATTCCTGCCATCTGTTGTAGCTCCGCACTTCTGGGAATTTCAGCCAGATTAGTCACGTGGCCCAGGAACGATAGTCCCAGCTCCCCTGACAGCACTGGCTGATGCAAAAGAACCTGGCAGGATACCAGAACCCGGCGAACGAGATGAAATAAGTTTTAAAACGCAGAGGAATTTGAAGACAAAACCATTCCAGGAGGTGGCGAGTGGCCGTCTTGCCAAATTAGCTCTAAAATATCACAGCCCTGACATAAATCATGACGAGCGTGCATAACATTCACCGCGCGGAGGATGCACCGGCTCCAAAACCGAAGACACGAACAGCGTTGCTCGTAGCGTTGAGAAGTTTTTCCACGGAGTTGTTTAGAAAGCCCCAGCTTCTCTCTGCGGGGAAAGTAGGAAACGGGATGTCTTTCACGACGCTTCGGGTCCCCGCGGCCTGCATCCTTCCCTTGAATTCCTCCCTCCGTCTGGAAAGGTGCCAGGGAGAAGCCCAATCCGTTCCATTCTTTGGAGCGGAAATGCAATGAGTACTAAAGGTGGGTGGGAAGAGGAGGCCCTTCCTTCCTTCGTCCAAGATGGAACTCTTCCCTGCCCCACTGAATTTGGGCCCCACACTTCTTGACTGCAGTTCTGGTCTGCAGAACCACCATCATCGCCCCAAGGGGGGCTCCAGCGAAGAAGTGGCGGATCCAGAACTCTTCTTGCTCTTGATTTTGACACCAGCATCTCGAGGTCACTTTCTGGGTGATTTGGCGGAAATTCAGCCTCGTATCTCAGAGACAGGAGAGAGACCGTTGGCCTGCGATCCGGTGCGTTGACGGCGATGTCAGCTGCACTTTGGGCTGCTAAAGCTCCCATTATCCTCGGCTCAGCGAGGAGATCTCGCCTCGCTGTCCCTCCCTTGGCTCTGCAAAATGGTGGCCAGCCAGGGAAGCCGTTTCTCCGGTTTCACTTTTCATCTGAGACCGACAGAAACTCTTGTTTGTTAGATTTCTATTTATTTATTGGATTTCCATGCCGCCGAAACCCGGAGACTCTCGGAACATTGTCGAAACATGAAAAGCGATGCCTCTCCATCTGAGGCTGGCTTTGCGAGCTGCTGATGAGTTTCTTTCTCCGAACTGGGTTCAGGAAAACTTCGCCGGCTTCTCTAACTGCTACTTCCTGATTAGGTTTTCAGGGGTAACTATGAGCAGGTTACTCTAACAACAGCCCATCAAAAAGAGTAGCATAGATAGTCCTCAGTGTATGACCGCAGCCAGAATTCCCATTGTGAAGCAAGGTGGCGGTTAAGTGAGTCGTGCCCGGCTTTATGACTGATGTTGCCACTGCTGTTAAAGAAATCCCTGCAGGTGTTAAGGGAATTCTGCGGTTGTTAAGCAAAACCCGACTTGGCCCGTTGATTTTGCTTGGTGGAAGCCGGCTGAGAAGGTCGCAATAGAGCCGCTGTGGCTCTGTGGTTAGAACGGCGGCCTGCCCGTTGGCAAGCTCGGGCTCTGCCTGGCGGGGCGAGCTCCCTCCACTCGCTCCAGCTCCTGCCCGTCGGGCAATTCAGAAGCATGTAAATGCCAGTAGATAACCAGGTACCACTTTGGTGGGAACCCGCGCGGGGATGAAAGAGGAGAGCCCCCACGGAGCCTCACCAGCTGATACCTCTCAAGCCAGGAAGCACCTTGGTGGCCGCTTCTGGGTCCCGTCAGCTGCCGAGATCTACAGCCTTCCGCGCTGTAGACTCCGAGCTTCTGTAACGCTAAACAAGAAGGTCACCGATGACTATCACGTGAGCCAAGGATGCTGCAGCTGTCGTAGACACATGCCGGTTGCCAAACATCTGAATGTTGATCATGCAGCCATGGGAAGTCGTGCGGCCATGCTGCAGTCGTCATTAGTGCAAGTCTCATTTGTAAGTCGCTGTTTTCAGAGCCATCACGACTTCAAGTGGTTGCTAAGGAAATGGCGGTAAGTCGAGGACTACCTCTGGTGGAACCTGACGATTACCAAAAATTATTTCACTCTCGTTGCGAAAGTGAGATGTTTGTCACAGTATCAGAATGTATCGACATTTAATATAGACACTGATTTAAATCCCAGGCAAGTCCAGTCCCTTTGGCTATGATCAAAATTCAGAGGTGGGCTTCTTCTGACGAAACCGATGTTTCTGGAAAGGACTGGGAAACCCTCAGCCTTTTCCCTTTCCATCCCATCAGTCTCTGGAGTGGGGAAATCAGGTTCCAAAACGATCATCTTGTCATTTCCCGACACTGGGAATCCTCAGGCAGTTTTCACCCATTCGTCAGCTGAAACCATCTCATTGAATGTTGGATTTCCTGGCTCTCCGTAATTCCTCTTCGAGTTCAAAGGTTTTTGACAGGACTTGACTGGCGTAAGATGCTGAGAAGCACCAGCAGGTGATGCAAAACTGGTGAAGTGGGGGGGATTACCACCCCTGCCCCCGCCCCGCCCCGAGCAGGCATTCAGGATTGGTTCTTTAAGCCAAGTGTCAGAGGCAAATGTAATGAGAGGCCCTTTGGAATAATACCAGCTTTACTGCAAAGGCGGAGGACTTAGCAGCCCCGTTTTAGCTCACTCAGCAATATTTCTTTTTTCCTTTTTTTTTTTTGGCTAAGCAGCTTCAGCATCTGTGTGGAGCGAGAACGAGACCTCTATAATCCCCCTGAGTTCAAACAAAAGGAAAGAGAATTTACACCAGGAGTCCCTCAACTTTTTGGCATCACATCTCCCTTCAGTGTCATCTTAATGGACACTCCTCCCCTAAATATCCAAACAAACACACACAAGCAACATAAAAAAATGCCATGAAATCCCAAGGGAGGTTTGGGAAGTCTCACAGTTTGGGAAGTTCCACTTAAGGCTGTCAATGGATGAATATGCTCAGGGGAAATCTTTTCATCGTCCAGCACTGGGAAAAGAAGAACGGGATCCTTTTGGAACGGGATGCGCGGTAAATCCTGAAGTTCCCAACTGCACGCTTCTCTTTTTCAAGTTCCTGGTCCTGATGGTTGAGGAGATGTTTGCTGAAGCTCTATAGCCAGGATTGGGCACCTCCAGCTCTTCAACCATGTGGATTTCCTCCAGGATTTTTTCTGCATGCTTCAGGCATCCCCAGAGAGGACGGAACCAGCCAGTTGATCTCTCTTATTCCCATCCTGCTTGCCAAAGAAATCAAGAATAGTCTTCTTCTGTGGACGCTTTAGAGGCCTCAAAAGGTGCCTGAACTCCAAGGCATCCATTTCACCCCAGTAGTATTTTATTTGTTCATTTATCGAATTTGTACGGCTGCCCAAAAAAAGTGACATACAGCACTGAATTACAAAAACAAACACATAAAAACAGTCATCATTAGAACTATAAAAAAGCACACGAATAAGAGAGGGTGATATTAATTGCGGTCAGAGAACCATTGCAAGATCTCCCTGATCCCCTGGGACACCCCCTGACACAGGCAGGTCTTCAGGGACTTGTGCATGTTAAGAGAGATGGAGTTAACCTCACTTTCAGGGGGAGAAAATTCCAGGATCCCCAAAGCTGCCACAAAGGAGTCAATCATTTTGCTTCGTTGATATCATGACGCAAAAGCCACAGCTTAGCAGCCCTGGATGGCAGGACACCGGTCATCTCGGAGAACAAACCCTTTAAGGATTCCCTGTCGCCCCAAATACCTTGCAACTGGGGTGGAGAAGAATTGATTCTGGTCACAGTTGGAGACTGACATCTTCACAGCATGGGGGAAGTCTTGCCGTTCATAGGTTACATAAGGTTAACCATGGTTACAAAGCACACATTGATCCTAACCTAAGCTGATGATCTTGTCCTTTCTTCTCATTCTTTGACCACTGGGCCACAACTCCATGTCATGTTTCCTAGGGCCCCAGATATATTCTCAGAAGTAAGGGTAATGCGACGTGCCAGCTGTGTCGTCCGATTTCTGTTTTAATCAAAATGGCATTTAAAAAAAATCTAAATGAGGTCGTTACCTTGATAAGTGCCAAGGAAAATATGTGGGGGGCTGTCAGTATCAGTGCACGTGATCTACATCTACGTATACAAATTTGCTTTAGTGCGTATATATTAGCTGGTTTTCTTTTGAGCAAGGTTTATCTGGCAATCCAAACTCGCAAGTCCCAGTCTTTTTCATCTATGGCTGATTTATATGATGGAGCTAAGAACCTATTGGAACTCAAGGTGAGAAGAGCTTAGAGGTTGCAGCCTTTAATCATCCAAGGATCTCATTCGGTATCTTTTTTTTGCCCAGCCAAGGGCTGCAAGGAGCAGACCTGGGATGTGTTCATCGAATCAAAGGGGATACTGGTCATTCGTTGAGTTGGGCGACTATGCAGGTGGTCCTCAACTTACAACCGTAATGAAGTCTGCTCATTACAGTCATAACTCATAATGGTCATAAAGCAGGTCACCCATGCGTCCAACCAGATTTTATAACCTATTTTGCAGCCATCATAAAGCAAGCAACACGGTCATAAAGCAAACCCATTGTTCACTACGGGCCTGATTGTGCCAAAAACCAGAAGTAAGTGCTGGATCCCAGCAAAAAGTTGTGGAACGTGGCCACGTGACTGTGGGTTGCTGCAAATGCCTGTAAATGTGGGCTGGTTGCTGAGTGCCCAATACGTAGTCATAGGACCATGGGAGGGTTGGCCATTGGAACTTTGGAACTGGCTCATAAATAGCCCTGGGTAGGCTTGTCATAACCCTGGTCACTAAGAAAACGATTGTAAGTCAGAGGCAACCTGTAGAAATCAAATAAATAAAAAAAAATAGAAAAGTAGCTGTAAAAACAGTTTTAAAACAGGAGGGCATAAATACAGTTCATACACACAAAGTTCGTGCATCACACTTAACCTAGTTCATGACTTAACTCATTTTTCTGGAATTGTACAACCTGCTAACCCTGGATTAACACCACATACATATATATATAGAGAGAGAGAGAGAGAGAGTTGTGTGTGTGTGTGTGGGCATACAAACTAACCCAAGTTAAAGTTAACCAAGCCTCGTGAGAGTGAGCGATTCATGCTTTTTCTAATTACGCCCACTGAATGAGTGGCTTTCAAAAGCTGCGTAGATGCTGTATTTCCTTCACTGGGTCAGCGATGAGCTCTGGCCCAGCTCCGTGCAACCACATTTCACCTGTTACCCCGGTCGAGCTGAATGTATCCGCTGGGTATGAAGAGAAAGAGTTCGCTTCCTTTCCTCCCCTTCTCCAAATCCGAAAGGGGCAATCAGAAAGGCTGAACCTTTTCAGAAGCTTGGCGGTCATTATCAGGGCTGTCAGCAGGGAGCTGGGGAGCCAATGGACCAAGATCGCAGCCGCAATCACAGAACTGAGATTCTGCCCCTTTTTATGCATTCAGAAGGGGTAGGGCTTTGGTCATGAGGTCCTGGCTACCAATTTGACTTCTCTGACTCCTCCGGGGATGCTCCGTTGTTAGGGTTTGTTGCAGTCAGCCAGATGTTTAGACTGGACTTGGCATTTTTATCCACCTGCTGGGTCCTCCCCAAGGACTGGGATCGGCGGGTGTGATTTGACAGTATTAAAGGTGTCGTCACAGGATGCAAGCTGTTCCAAGTGGGCTGACTTTTGTAACTGGCTGATGTGGGATTTTGTCAGTGCCATTGGTCTTCTAGTCCAACAGATGTTTTGTGATTGCACCCGAGGCATCTCTTACTATTGATACTATCTTTGCTTTCTTCTGCCACACTCTTTCTATTTCTATTTGCAGATCTTTGTACTGTGATTATCCCAGTTATTTCTCTTCTCTTCTGCTGCCTCCAGTTATTGCCACATCCACTATCCAGACATTTTTGTCTTTTTTATCGACAATTGTTGTCTGAAGTGTTCTGTGGCAGATGCCTGCCTGTTTGAATTCTGAAGTCCCAGAGCAATTTAGCTTCTTCATTTCCTATTACTTTGTCTATTTTATGGTCCCACCAGTTCTTGCTTGCAGGCACATGGTGTCTTTTGCAGATCTTCCCGTGGACCATTGTTGCTATTTTCTCATTATTATTACAGTTCATCACACATTCAGCCAGATGTTTAGACTGGATTTGGCATTTTTATTGACCTATTGAGTCCTTTCCAAGGATCTGGGATAGGCAGATGTTGTTGCTTGATGGTGTTAGAAGCATCGTTGCAGGATATAAGCTGTTCTAAATAAAGCGCTGCCTTTTGCGACTGACTGAGTGATGTGTCAATGCCGATGGTGTTCCAGTGGCACTCCAGTTATTTTGGGATGGCGCCCAAGGCATTTACTACCATTGGTTCTACCTTTGCTTTCTTTTGCCACAGTCGTTCTATTTCTGTTATTATTATGCCATAAAATAAGTGCATGCCACAATTTGGAAAGAGAAACAGCTTTTGACCAGTCAAGGGTATTGTAAGGGGCAAGCCAGCATCCTTTAAGAAAGACATATCCTTGTCCCATGCAGGTTTGTTACAGTTTAAGGAGCACTGGTTCAGATCGAACCAGCCCAGTCTCACAATTGTCAGTGAGACCATCCTGTTTTGCACACCAGAAGGATGGCTAGTCTCCTTCGCCATCCTGAGTCCCTGCGCTTCAGGGTCGTGCCTTGCACTTAATTGCAACTGATGCCTCTCCCTTAAAGAAAGGAGAAAGCATAGATGCTTCAGAAAAGAGCATTTCATGGTTGCTAAGCAACCATTCATGTGCATTTGCAGCTCCCCAGTGAACAACATCTTCATCCCGGAGTTGAAAATTGCTTCCCTTTTACAGGCATTGCCATGTATCCCCCGGCAGGCAATCCTGCTTCCTTGATCCAAACCTGTCCTGGCCCTTCATCGAGGAGTGGGTCTGGCTGGATGCAAAGAAGTTAGGGTTAGGGATGCAAGTCCTCTTTCTGGTCAGTCTGCAACAGAGGAAGAAAAGCACTGCATCCAAGGTGCTTCTTCCTAATTTGCCCTGGTGACTGCAGATTCAACAGATTCATAAATCACTTCCCCTTTCTCAAGATCCTTCTGAGGATGATTAGAAGCAAACATTCCTTAGACGGAATGAGAGGAAGGTCTTTCAGAGGTGTGTGCTCAGGCTGAGGATAGCATCCAGTTTTTCCTGCATGCTCAATATTCTGTATTAAGGGATGAAGCTACTCGGTGGCCGTAAAAAGAAAATCCTGTCTTCGTTTTGAGCAGATGGCCTTCGTTGCTGGGACGTGCAAGAAGAATGTAGATGATGGGCAACCTGTAAGCTGTGCCAGGTTTCCTCCATCGTTTCGAAGTTAAGGAAAAGGGCAGAAGGGGTCAATAGCTGGTGCTGAGTTTTTCCCTTCTCATTCTGCTTAATGAAAGAGAATCTGCTTTAGAAATTAATACGCAAAGAGAGGGGGGGCTTGATATTCATGCAACCGTCCGTTCTTCTACCCCTTCCTGATTTCCTATTCTTCCACTGAATCCCTGGAGAAGATGCCATGAGAGTTTCCCACCTGAAAAAAGATGTAAAAACCAAAAACAATTGGTGAGGAACTGAAAAAGGAGACATTCTAAAGGATACCCATTAAGAGGGCTAGCAGATCTGACCTGCAGAAATCCAGATGTCAATGCCTGTGGCTGACGTCTAGATGTCAACAAAGACGACATCCAGGTGATGCCTCGATAACAAGAAAAGGGTTTCTGTTTCTTTAGGGGTGCTTACATATTTCTGCATTGACCTAGAGTTCAAGGGCTCCCACTCTTCCTCCAACAGAAACTGACATAACAATTAACTTTCCTTCCTCAATTTACCTCCCTTTCCAGATGCTTAATACGTTCAGACGCTAAGTAACTTCCATCAGCCCTGCTGTTAAAGGCAACGGAGCACATCTCATCTCTGCTCTGCTCTGCTTTGCTTTCCTTTCAAGGGAGCCAGCGGTACCTCACTCACAGCAATGAACCCCAGCTAGGAAGAAGAGGAAATCTGGGATCCTGTGGAGGGAGGCAATTGGGACCTCTTCTTCAAAGCTAGGATCCCAGAGAGGATCTATTCCCGATGACTCAGGAGGGTATGTCACCAGGTTCTGAGGAAGGAAATGCATTGCAAACTAAAATTGCCCGGACCTATATAAAATCAGCATGCGCCTAATTAATTAATAGAGGCAGAAATTGGGAAATAACTTCTGTCCCTTAAGTGGTTTATCTCCTGCCGTGGTGGGGCTATCGAATCTGGTCGGCAGAAAAATGAGATGGCCACTAAGGGGCAGCAAAGACTTAAACACTGGGGTATTTCTTGGATGCCCCCTAGTGGTCATCTGGGTGGGCAGCCCAGATATGTGTGCCCAGTCCAGGTGGCTAAGTGCGACAGTGAGACATTTTAGGCCCCCTCTTAACGTAAGGATGCCCTCTATACTGCACATTAAGGCCCAACATGCTGCAACATGCACCCTCCCGAGCTCTGGCTCAGCCTCGTGATTTTCCAGCCTCGACTCAGGCCGATTCTGTTCCTCCTTTGCCCTTTGATTCACATGTTCACTGTTACCATTAAGAGCCTTGTTGGCGGAACAAGTACAAGAGCAGCTGGCTTTCTGCCACGGGAGGATTTTGGCAAGGCCGCGCTAGGCCAAATAAGGGCTTTGTGTTTTTTTAATCAGCTTCATGTCTAAACACCATTGGTAACTGGAGGAGCAAAGTGCATTTTGGTATGAGCATTTTGGAGCACAGCTGTAGGCATGGGCTTGCGTGTTTGAAGGGCCCTACACAACTGCATATAGAAAGCTAGCAAGTCAGGGAAAGGGAAGGATTTGCTGAGGTGCTACCTTTCTACATGCGTGGAGTTTCTGCGCAAAAAAAACCAACCTCGGTTTCTTCTCTCCGTAGCTAAATCACAATCTTTGCTAGTTTTCTACAAGCCTCTGAAGATCCAAGTTTTGTGGGAGAGCTTTCCCCTGTTTTGAGCTGTTGTTGCCGTCTTTAGTTTCTGGTTATTCTTGTTGAGTTATTATGTCTGTTCGGTTTGTATTGTTTAATATTGTGTTTTTCTGTGCAAGTAGCCAAGAGCTGTTTCTGATTGCTGATTACAGGTCAGTTTAGTGCATAAATGCACTGAAATTTAAAAACAGGGAAGGCCTAACATGATCTGCTGCCTCTCGAGACAGCTTCCTTCTCTAAAATGGAGCTGATAAAACCATCCCTGACGAGACATGCATGTTGGCGTGGATGTTTTAATACTGACAAAACTATGGTGAATTCTTCTTGTTGGGGTGAACTTTGATTCTATTACCGACAGCAAGGGTATGGCTCCAGAATGAAGGAAAGGGGCATCTCTCCTTCCAGAAGTAAAGGAGGAACACAGCTTGATCATAAGATCTTCCTACCCTCTGCGTCAATGTGGAACATGTTCGGTTTTTCAAATGAAATATTAGATACCAGCTTGCACTGAATCAGTGCACAGTCCTTAAAACAAATCAATAACAGCACCGCTGGGCCACCTGCAGAGTTAGGCCACCTCCATGTTCAAGGGCATTGCACATGGAACTTACATAAAAAAAGAAGTGGGGGTTTAATTGCACGGTTGCAGCTCGCCCCTTCGTAATATTGGTCCTTAAATAAGGACCATTTGATGGGGCAGGGGGGCAGCATGGCCGGTTTGCTTGCGTCTGGTACCCGCCAGGTAGAAATATGTCCAGCCCATTAAATGACCTTTGGTAGAGACCTGAAAATAGGAGATGTATGAGAAAACTGGAAGAGGCATAGTGGGATTTTGAGAGTTCTCTTAAGCACACTCTGATGCTTCTTTCCCTTACTGTTATGGCTTGCTTGCTTACTGACTGCTTCGCAAAAACACAAAAATTCAAATCATGCACGAGGAAAATTTGCATGCCATAACCCGTATAACCTGTGTAATTAAGCAACTGTATCTAAGTTTGCATAATTTATTCCTGCTTTTCTTTACTATTTACATAATTGAGAGTCAAGGAGATAGACAACCAGCTGTGCAGAATCATACTGCGATTCCTGCCGTCCCTCCTTCGCTCTGTATTTCCACTATTATTTTCGAAAGGAATTTTCCCCACTGGAAAGACTTTCCCACAAGTTCTCTACAAATGCCAGTATTCTGTGATTCTCTGGCCCACTCGAGGTTTTGCAATGGTGGTGGGGAGCTCATTTTACCCAGAGATCTTCGAAAATGATCATGAAATTGTAATTTTGAGGTGGCTACCACAAAATATGACAGAGTGTCAGAAAGAATGTTTTTACATTGTTCTCCTGGTCCAGAAATTGGAGGTAAGAGTGATTTTCGTCCCTGGGAACTATGACAAACAGGCAAAAGGACATGTCTGTATTTCTGGCTTTCTGCAATGAATATTTGCAAAACAACCTGTAATGCATAAAGAGTAGTGGCATTCCACATACAACTAGGGGCCTGCTCTAGAAAAATCCAGTAGGGATCAGGCTGATGTTTCCTCCCTCCCTCCGTTCCACCCCACCCCCCCAATAAAATTTGTAC
>JANHZU010000178.1:61480-71631 GCA_032468055.1 Acrochordus granulatus
GGCTGCCCATGGTCTTGATTGATGTCGATGTGATAAGCAACGGTAACGCCAAAGCAGAAGTAGGCAACACGGTGCCCGAGGATCTGAGAGCACCCCCAGATATCTCCCTTGGTGACCATTCCATCTGCTTTCTAAAGATTTCCTGGGGAGCCGTGCAACTGACATTCAAGCTGGTGCCAGAAACCTCCTTCAGACCTCCCAACTGAACATGAGAAGGGTAAAGACTCTGTGTGTGACTCTGCCCTCCACCCACTTTCACCTATTCATAAAATTCTTTAAGAGGACAACTGATTCTTTGGCTGTTCTTTGGCATCACCTGTTTAACCTAGTTATTGAATTAACTTTTGCTTTGGCTTTGCACAATACATAGTAGCATAAACTAATGAAATGGTTGGGTTTACAAAATATTTTAGAGATAAAATATTAACCAGGTTCTAAACAAAGTCCAACATTTTGTGAATGCAGCTGCTTAGATTTTATTTAATTGATTAGATATGCAAATATAGCCATTGCGATCAACAAAGGTTGACCTCTGGATCTTTTCAGCTTAATCTGCATTATCCCATTCAGGTTTCAAATAGGAGCTCCTATTAAAAGGAAATAATCGAATGCAATGCTGTTGTTGCTGGCAGGCAGAAAAATCCATATAGGTGCCAATATTCTAATTCAGTTCAAGATGTGCGTTACACTCACTTAACCAGATCATTGGGTCATATTTCTTAATGGTTGTACAGTATATGTACACCAAAGCTTATCAGCTCAGCTACAGATCCAACAGCTACATTTGCACAGTGTGCTAATCTCTGTTAGTGTTGAGTTTGGTTAGTTCCCTATAATTTAGAGCAGTGTTGCCTGGATAGATGACATTGACATTATCAGGTTGGTGTTACAATGTGATGAATATCAGGCCAACAGTTCAAGAGGTGTTTTCATCAGACTTTGTTGTGATATATCATGATCCAACCTTTGTTGCCTCCTGGAAGGACACTAGAGAAAGAATAATGACATCCCACATGCGCATGTTAAGAGAGCAGATTGGAAATATAGATAACATCTGAAGCGATCCTTATTCTAAATCTTTCCCCCAGTTTCTGCCCTCTAAGCAGCTTGGATTACAACTCTTGTGGGATACAACTCCTGTGATGCCCAGACTATCTGACCATTAGTTGTGTCTTGTGTCAACTCTGTGTCAACTCCTATGATGCCCAGATGCCCTGCCCTAGGCAAACACTTGCATACTATATGTTCCACTGTAGGTCTACACCTGGACTGCAGCAAAACACAATAACTTAGTTTTCTTTGACTGTAGGCCTGGCTACGGCCCTTGTGTCTCCAGGCTTCAAGGTGGATTGACTTGACTGCCAGTTACAGAGGCCTGTGACAGAACAATTTCTATGAATTTGCTCATGAGACACCACACAAGCCTTGCCCATATTCCTACCGCCATTTTCACTTGCATGTTGCAGTGGTTCCCCAAGGCACCTCTCCTGATGCATAAGCCATGTCGCTCCTCTGAAGGTGGATGGAAGTGTTGAGGAAAGCATTGTTAATGCTCACGAGCTGGCAATTGGTTGCTGCTTGCTCTCATTGCTGCTTAATGACCTTGCTGCCTTGGATGCGGTCTATCATTCAGTAAGGCACATTTGTCAGCGTTAGGAGGAATGAAGCCTTTTGCCAGGCTGAGCTGCAGAAAGGAGAATGTGATGGAAGAGGAAATGACTTCTATGAATATCTTCTGTTCAAGATCTACATGATATATACAGCATTGATACAACCCAACTGCTGGGCTTCAGAGAAAGATTCAAAGCTTGTCCGGCAATTCTACCATTGTTTGTATTTTGAATAAGCTTTGATGAAGTTCAGAATCATAGAGCTGCAAGGCTGGAGGGACCTTGGAGGTCTTTTGGTCCAGCTCCCTGCCCTAGGCAGGAATCCTTACACCATTCTAGACAATTGATTGTCCAAATCTTTCTTGGAATCAGGGCATTTCTCCTGATTTCCAGGTTGGGTGAGGAGCTTCCAACCATTGCTTCGTGTCCTGCCTTTCAACGCGATGGAGAATAAATCAACACCCTCTTCCCTGTGACAGCCCTCCAGGTATTGGAAGACTGCTGTCACGTCTGCGTTAAGCCTTCTTTTAGTTGGGTCAGACATACCGAGTTCTTCAACAATTCACTGTACGATTTAGCCTCCAGACTAAATCGTATCATCCTTGTTGCTCTTCCCTGCACTCTCTCTAGGGCCTCAGCATCGTTTTCATATCGTGGTGACCAGAACTGAACACAGCATTCAAGTTTAATGAGATTGGATCCAGTAAATCTGGTGTAGGGCTTTTGGGTCAGGCACAGGAACTGAGACCGACACGTAGAATTGCTTCCAAGTAGTTGCAACCATCTGCCTAACTCTAGATATATTTTATGAACGGCTAACAAGAGACCTTCTTTGCTCTCTTCCCCGACCAGACATTCCCAGTTCTATTGTCTCTTTGCCCTTGGGGAGGCAACCCCTCCCTCTGGGATTCCCTACTATCCATTTATTTATTTCATACGGCTATTTAACAAAGGCCAGGGAGATCCACACAAAGCTATCTTGCAGAGGGCTCCTGATGGCCAAGTGGCTAGTTCTTCGGTTCGCATGCGTGCGCTCATCCGTGGTGCACCTCGGGGGTGAACTAGCTCGCCCCAGCTGGCTAGCAGTGTGCTGTTTTTCCATCCGGGCCTTTCTCTCGTTGGTCCGGTCTTTGCCTTCGCATTCTGCAAGTTCAACGCCAGCTCCCGCTTTCTTCACGGCTAGCCTTTTCCACCAAAGTGGGACCCATTAGGATTCCATACTAATTCCACCCACACGTAGGTCACAGATTTCACTGCCAACGTTACTGAAATTATCAATGATGGGCTGCGATAAAAGAACTGCAATGATTTCTAGCTAGTCGTGAGTCCTCTGTGAATTTAAGAAAACATTAAAAATGTCGATGTAGGAGAAGAGAGGGCTGAGCCACGGGGAGGTGTCAAACGTGGCATCAGCCCCGAGTCACTGTGGAATCACAAGCATAGGAGACCCAGCCCCTCCTGGTGGCCTTCGGACCTTATCTTTCCACAGGTGTTCAGTCATTAGTTGGGCAGATTCTTGTAAATGTGCAAGATCAGATAAATCTGCTAGCCTGAATCTTGTTGCCTGGGTCTGGACTTTCACGCCTGACATTCAATATTGTAACCCTATACTGGGAAAAGCCACAACTTTGGATAAGGTACGAATCCACCTATATCTTGCAAAATGATTTGCGGAATTATGGGATGTGGAAATGTCCACAAATTCTGTATCAGACTTATTTTTCAGAAAAGAAATTAGCTTCAGCGTTGAGGCAAACCCCCATAGCCTGTCTTGCCATTCTTCTCAGGAAGTGATTGTTCATAATAACCAGTGACAATCATCATTTATCCTCGCAGCTATTACTAAAGCCAATTCTGTGTACTTTGTCGGAATATTTAATAATATATACAGTACTGTAATACAAAAGCAATAGACTGAAAAGAGAAAATGATTAAAAATGTTAAAAATGATTTCACTCTATTATAAATTGTCCTCAGATGGTGTTCTTTTTTACATCATTGCCACCAAATATGAGAAAAATGAGCCAACTTGGTTGTTACATTTTTAACATTTTCTAGAAAATAAATTGTTTATTTTCACCATTAGTACTAGGATAATGTACCACTGTTAGGAAATGTCAAATCAATTTTCTCTAAGCATAATATTTGATGTAAATTCAACATTTTTCTTCCACTGATAATCTCACTGTTTCTTCTACTTAAATTCTGCATCCACTTAATCATGCCGTCTTTGACTTGATCACTCTCTGAATCATATTTCAACAGCAGCTTACAAATCCCAATAAATTATTTGAATTTCCTATCATAAATTTCGTAAGCTCAGTCACATCTCGCAGTAATCCTCCTTGATTTTTTTGAAATATCTTTCAGCTTTTACTCCTTATTTGTAGGCATTAAAAGCAATAAGGTAGTTTTGGCCATTCTGAGGAGAAAACCTCGAAGCATTTCATTTCCATCTTATTAAAAATTAAATCTCGCAATTTGTATGAATTATTGCCTCTCCCCGGTCTGATTTATCTGTTCATTTCCCTTCATGAAAATAAATAGTTAATATCAAAGCAAGGGGTGGTGCATTTGGGGCATTATTTCCACATGACTGCTTTTGGGGATGACCCCTTCTATACTGTAATTTTCTCTTTTGTATCAAATCAAAGATATTTCTTCAGACCATCTGGAATTTCCAATTTCTCCTACTGAAGCAATCTAGCCTGAAGGTAGGATAATCCAAGCGAAGCTCCTAGCTTGGCGGTACGATTTAGAATTTAGTTTAGCCAATCTACCTTGTTCTTTCTCTTTCATATATTATAAAATCTTGAACTTTACCTTGGATCTTTTATTAGAACCGTATAAAACTATTTATTTTTTGTCTTTGCCAGTCATTTCATGTCTCATCTTCCATTCTTACCGGGATCATTGGAAATAAAAGAGTGAGCCTTGGCAAAACATTCATTTTTACAGCTGCTATCCTTCCAAAGTACGACAACTTTAATTTTAAAGACATTTTAATTTTAAAAAAGATTCCATCTTGAAATCTCTGCTCTTTTTCTAAACCCAGGAGTAAGAGTTCTTCAATAAATCTTCATTATTTTTTGGTTAAATGAATTCCCAATTACCAAAACGTTTTAGCAGCAATGTTAAAACCCATTCCTTCCTATAAGCAGTGTTTTGCTTCCCCAACAAATTCCATCTCATCATCTGAGCCTTGTTTTTATTAATCCAGGATCCTGATTATGGCCTATTATAATAGTATGTGGGAAGGATCTTGGGAGGCCAGCCAAGGAAAAAGTCAGATTAAAGGCAATATAGGTGGGGTAAGAGGTTCATGTTCTTGTATATATTTACTTATCTCTTTTTAAAGGGTGTTTTGGCTTTTTATTTTATATTATTTTTATTTTTTAAAATTACTACCTGTTTGCATTTTATGATTCTTATGCTGCTCTATGACCACAATAACAGAGCCAGTTTGGTCTAGTAGTTAAGGCGCCTGGCCAGAAAGCAGGAGACGGTGAATTGTAGTCCCACCTTAGCCATGAAATCCACCAGAGTTGTTGCTATGGGGAAAAATAGGAGGAGGAAAGTGTGTTAAATACGTTTGCTGCCTTGAGTTATAATGAGTTAAAAATAATAAAAGCCCGATACAAATAAATAAAGTAAAATAAATACAAATAAATAATAAACGTTGGATTTGATCAGCAGAGACCCCTTCCAGTTTCTTGAGCTGTAAAGGTGACCTGGGAGAAATATACTTCCAGATTTGCAAAATTTTGTCAATGTTAGCTCATTTGGTTGTGTTTCCTGTCTGATCTACTGAAAATCTATTCAACCAAGTTCATTTGCTGTCTGTTGTCCAGTGGAAACAAAAAAAAGATCTAGTTTTTATATTCTATTATAAATTCAGTCAAATTTCTTTTTTGTATACCATCCAATTAGTTTCCTTTTTTTCTCTCTGTCTGAGCAATATTTTCACATACACACACATACACACATCCTTCAGATGAGGTGTGGTCTCTTCAAAAACTTCTGCTGAACCCGTTGGTGTCACACTTTGACCAATTATTGTCTTGAAGGATGTTCTCATGTTCGTTTCCATCAAGTTGCTAGGATTCTCTCTTCCCTTATGCTGCAGGAATGAGCAAGATTTAGGTATTTTTTCAACTTGACATATGTAAATACAGCTGTGAATTGCACCTGAGTGGATATAATGCCAGGCCCAACATAGATATGGCCTTACAGCTGCTGCTGAACCACACTTGGTCACTCATGCCCTGGTCATCTCCTGTTTGGACTGTTGTAATGCGCTCTACATGGGGCTACTCTGGAAAAATATGCAGGAGCTTCAGCTGGTGCAGAATGAGGCCACATGAGCAATCTTGGGTGCCCAAAGAATGATGCATCTACCACCTCTGCTGCGCAAGCTGCATTGGGTGCCCAATGCAATTGGTGCCCAATGCATTGGGTGCCCAGCTCCAATTCAAGATGTTGGTTATGATCTTTAAACCCCTATATGGGATGGGGCCAGGTTACCTAAAGAACTGTCTTTGTTCCATTACATTAGCCCATCCCACCTAGTCAGGCAGGGAAAGTATAATGGGGACCCCAATACATCTGGAGGGTCCAGGAAGAAACCCTTCTCGGTCATTGCCCCTGCCCTTTAGAATATTCTCCTCCCAGAACGGTGGGCCATTCTCAGGATGGGCCCCCACTCTCAGATTCAGATGCTTTATTGGCCAAGCATGGTTAGACATGCAAGGAATTTGACTCCAGCACAGCAGCTCTCAGTATATTTGCAAGACAACAGTCAATAAAATAATACCATGAACAAAGAAACGTAGCAGTGAAGTCTGCGTCCAGCCAGTAGAAAAGGAATATGGTCAAGTGTAGAATTAGAACCACGATCTATTGATAAGTATGTATACACCTTAGACAGTACTTGTGGGTTAATTTAGAGTTCTTTGCACTTTGCGTCCTGTCATATAGCAGGAGTCAGGCATGCAGCTGAATGATGGCAAAATTGTCCCTGCATCTGGTTGTTTTGGTGTGCAATGCTCTATAGTGCTGTCCAGAGGGAAGAGGTTCAAACAAATTCTGTCCAGGGTGAGAGGGGTCTGCAGTTCTCTTGACCCTCTCAATATACAGGTCCTCCATTTCTTTTTTCTCCCGTGGTGTCATTCAGCTGAATATTTGACTCGTGCTATATGACAGGACACCGTGATTACTGTAGGGCAAGGAATTCTAAATGAATTCAGAGGTTCTGTCATACATACGTATCAATAGCTTGTGGTTCTAATTCTATACTTTCCTTTATTTCCTTTTCTGTTGACTGCACAATTTCGGTGCACATCTTACTGCTGAACGCATAACTTTGTTTATTTGTTTATGTTATTATTTTATTTACTGTTGTCTTGCAAGTACGCTGAGAGCTGCTGTACCGGAGTCAAATTCCTTGCCTGTCTAACCAGGCTTGGCCACTAAAGTATCTGAATCTGACTAGAGGAGCTAACTCTACTTCGTTGTAAGCCTACATGGACAGAATCCTGCAAGTCTGGAGATACAAAATTCCAGTCACCACTTTTAATCTTCTGATGCATTGCGACAGGTCTTTCCTAAGTTTCTTTCTCGGACCAATAAGTCACTGAGCACTCCTGCCTCTCTTCCCTGATTATTTCTTAGGCAGCATCTCTTCCTCTCTTTCCCCCGGTCATCCACACCTTCATTACATGCGTGCGCACTCTCTCAAGTTCCCTTCCCTTTCATCCTTGTCTTCCCCCCCCCCCGCCTCATAAGGAAGCACTTTGGCCTAGGGATGTTCAACGTGGCAAAGCAGTGCACAGATGGCCTTGATGAAGGAGTTCAGCTATTGTTACGCAAACATCAGCTTAACCCAGATAGACACAATGGGGTGAGCGAAAAAAATCAAAATTGCTCTGACTTGATTCTCTTTGGTATATGAGAGGGAACAGAAAATCTATGCCAGGCATTCAAGGTATAGTAGCAAGAAAATAAAGGAGAAATCAGAATGCTGTGGAGAGAGTTCAGCCTTTTGCACATAACTCTTTGTGGCATTTTTAGTCCTATCTTTCTTTAACCTTCTAGAAGCGTTTAATAGATCTGCTGCCCAGCAAACCGGTATCGATTATGCCACAGTGGGCAACCTTTTAGTCAGCCGGAACTTCATGTAACGCTTAGTTCGACCCTCAAATATTCACTGTTAACAGAACTTGGAAAAAAGAAAATAACAAACCACAAACTTCTTCAAGGAAAAAAGGTTCTCTAAAAAGGCTGGCCCTCTCCATTTGCATCATTGCCAGGATCTTTGGATCCACCAAATACGTTGCCTAGCTATTGAAAAGTTGTCCAGCTCTGCCATATTATGCTGAGCTTTCTTGTCCTTCCAACGGACAAAAAAAATCTTATTTATTTTGATGTTGATGGAAATGGAGCTCTCTTCTGCAGCAAAACCGAACTAAAGAAGGGACGTTAAGAGAGAGAGAGAGAGACAGCCAGAAGCAGGGAGTTTCTAAGGCCCCCCAAGCACTGGAAGGAGGATGAACAGGGCAGGTGGGCACACCCTCAAGCCACCCACCCTTCCCCGGTATACGGAGGTCTCTACCTGCCCAATGGCCCCTTTATCAACCGCTGGCCTAATGTTGGCCACTTGGTTAACCTAATTGCCAGGGAAGTGACAGGAGGAAGCAAAAAGTGCCTGATGAAGAAAAGAGGAAAAGAATTCATGGGCGAGTCTGAGCCGTTATGTAGGTCACTGTAGCAAGCTGAGAGATAACAATATGTGTGTTTTAAAATCTTGGCAGGGTAGCACGAAGCAAATTTCCAGCGTGCTTCATTCCGCTGTCAGCAGGCTTATGGGGAAAGATTTCACATTCAGCTTCTCAGAAGAACATTTTCCCTATAGGAGGCAGAGAAGCCAAGGCCAAGGCATTTTTTACTCCCTTCCTCCCTTTGCTCTGAGTAAAGACACATGAGCTGCAGTTTCTCATTACTTGGGTTTTTCCTGGATGAATGGACAGGATCCTCAGGTTCCAGAGTTTGCCCGTCTGTCCCGTCTGGGAGACATAAGGGGTATGGTCAGTGGCATGTAGATTTTGGGCCAGATTCAGCCTACATCACGTTGCGTTGCCTTCTTCGGGTGGGAGGGAGGCGACTGTGCTCATCCCGGGCCGATGAGCAAAGAATGCCGGGAGAGCACCCCGATGGTATGAACTTCCAGGAGGGTCACCCAAAGCATAAAGGCCACCCCAACTGCTGAGCTAAAACAAGCAGGCATCTACTGGGCATCGGGCAGCAGTGATAAGGGAAGTGAAAGCAAACGGTCGTGGCAAAAGCTGCATTTCCTATTGAGCAGGGCCAGTCAGTGGTCAACCATTCTTGTATTCTCCCAGGAAAACCACATGGATAGGCAATGTGAAGTCACCGATGACCTCATGCCAAATGGATGCAGTCGAAATGGCATTCAGTATGCTGCGAGGAATGGCTGAAGACCTTTCAGAGCACTCCTGGTGTTCATGACACGGCTACGGAAAAGCTCTTGGGACATCTAGTTGTGATGCCATGCAGGAAAAGAAAATCCAAAGAATTGCGTCGTGACCAGCTTTTTGCCATGGCGGAAAGTGAATCCCTGCAGTCGTTAACGAATCGCACAGACCTTGAGTGAATCCAGCTTCCCCCATTGATTATGCTTGTCAGAAGCCAGCTGAGAAGGTCGCCAATGATCCCGATCACATAACCCCGGGACGCTGCAACCACCGTAAATACATGCTGGTCGCCAAGCACCCAAACTTTGATCATGTGACCATGGGCATGCTATGACAGTCATATGTGTGAGGACCGGTGGTAAGTCACTCTTTTCAGGCCCGTTGTAACTGTGAATGGTCGCTAAATGAGTTGTTGTGAGTTGAAGACTACCTGAACACTGGGAACAGAAAACATAAGAAGCATGATCGTCAGGAAGCTCAACACGCTGAAAGACGGAATGAAACAGACACGTATTAATATCTTGGCGCCGGCAAATTGTGATGCACAGGAATCATAGCTCCAGTCAGAAGATCCCACTGTTGATGCGCAGCACATAGGACACAAACGAGGAACGGTTCTGCTTTCACAGTTTGGAGAGATACAGCAAGGAATGTTTTGGCTACTATGCATTCAATGACTGAATAATATCAATTATACTTAGTGGATAATCCTTTAATAGGATAATTATCCACATTTATGCTCCAAGCGCCGGTGCAGAAGAAGAGAAGGTTGATGAGTTTTATCATCAAGTTCAATTTGAAATTGACAGAACATGCAAACAGGATGTGCCGCTTTTTTGGCAAAGTTGGAAATATTAAGGAGGGAAATTAGGCAGACCGTATTGCCTAGGAAACTGAAATGAAGCAGGCAACGACATCAGGTTCTGCTGGTCCAATTATCCCTTTGCTAGCACAGTCCTCCAACCACCAAAAGGATGCCTGTGCGCATGGAATCGCCCGATGGAGGACAAAGAAACCAAACGGATTGTGTCATTGCTAAAAAGAGATCAGT
>JANHZU010000178.1:71731-89846 GCA_032468055.1 Acrochordus granulatus
ACTGGGAGTTCTAGTCCCGCCTTAGCCATGAAGGCCAGATGGGTGATTTTGGGCCATCACCGGGAGACTGGGAGTTCTAATCCCGCCTTGGCCACGAAAGCCAGCTGGGTGATTTTGGGCCGATCACCGGGAGACTGGGAGTTCTAGTCCCGCCTTGGCCATGAAGGCCACCTGGGTGATTTTGGGCCAATCACCGGGAGACTGGGAGCTCTCGTCCCGCCTTGGCCATGAAGGCCAGCTGGGTTATTTTGGGCCGATCACTGGGAGACTGGGAGTTTTCGTCCCACCTTGGCCCTGAAGGCCAGCTGGGTGACCTTGGGCCAGTCACTCTCTCTCAGTCCAATTCTCCAATTCATCTGATTCAAAGATGGAAGCATATTAAGTGTCGGTTCCATAGAGATGTTCGCGTCCAAGAGATCTTAGAAAATGCTCCCTACTTCCAGGTAGTCCTTGGCTTACAACCATTTGCCAATTCAGAGTTGTTGTTGTTGTCGGGAAAATAGGAGGAAGAAGCTAGTTTACTGTCTTGAGTTACTCATAAAGTTACAAAGGCGGGATAAACATCTAATAAATAAATATGGCAAACGATAGAAGAAGCCTGACCCTGAAAACCCAAATTCTCTGCTAAATTCGCGACATCCAACTTGAATTCTTCCGTGACACTCCTCCTGCGCACATTCTTTTTACACATGGCATGATTACTATTTACTTAACAGGCTGATTATATTCTCACCTTCTTTCTATGTCTGTGTTGTTACAGAGAGGGAAAGAAAAGGAGGGGAAGAAGATCTGATCCCTTTTCATCTAATTCCAAATTTAAGCAAATAATTATTAGCTGTTAAATTATGTACCAAATTAGCTGATTCCATACCAGGGCCATTCATTCTTCTCTTTCTTTTTTTAAACAGAATATGTATATATTTATATCCCGGAGCAGCATGATAAAATAACACCATAATTATTAATGCAATAAAGATTGTGCATCCGATCCTTTTTTTTTTACTTAACAGCATGCTTAAAAAAAGAACAGAGGTAAAAACAACCACAGACACACATGCTGTGTTCCTTTTCATTCTTCATTAGCAAAAAGCCATATTAGGATTTCTAAGCTTTCCTGCCTCTTAGTGGAGTAAATTTTCAGGTCTGGGGCCCACATACGAAATGGAAAGAAAACTCCCTCCCCCTCTCCCAAAATTCAATAAAATAAGAAGGAAGGAAGCTGTGCTGTTTTTCAGCTAATGGTGGATGTATAAATCTCGGCAAGCAAAAAACCCTTTAGTGGCACCTTAAAAAAAAGCAGAAACTTTTTTTGGATCAAATCAGCTTTGCAAAATCTAAATTACTGGAAGACTCGTCTCAAAATGATTCAAGAATAAGCTGGTGAACGCAAGCATCAGACCAGCTTGGCAAAAGAAAGAAATGACAGAAAGAAAGATACTGTAATGTCATGTTGCTTATGTCTAAGTTAACGGGAATATATAGCGGTGCTGCTCTTAAAATATCTGAGTTGCACATATGGGAACAAACATCTGCTCTGTTTCTCTCTGCGCCGGAATGTCATATGGATTCGTGTTACATCTTGATGTACCAACGTTCACAGCATTTACTTCCACCCCAATTTTTCTCTCCTTGGATCCTCAATATCAAACACAAACCATAGGTAGGATGGATACAACAAAGGACAGCACAAAATCAGGCCACCTGGAAGGATCGGGAAGGGTGCTCATTCTCAGCAACAGTTGAGAATCTGTGTCCTGATGCTCAGAAAGTCTTTCCCTTCCTGATTACAACAAATAGCAACGGGGCAAAAGGCTCCCAGTCAAATCAATTTGCATTGTGTTACACTCCAGGGATGGGGGGTGGGGGCGGATGCGTAAACCACCCAACACTTTCCAGAGCTCCACAGCTGTTCAGATTCCCCACTTCTGAAGATGCTTCAGGTGGGAGCTTCACCACCGAGGTCCGTCACAGGCAACCAACTCCTTCACTGAAAAGAATTAGGTAATAGGGCTGCGCAAGAATTTGGATCCATGGGAAAAATGGGGCTTCAGTGTGTGGGAATAATTCCTTCAGGCAGCCATGGTCTTTCCCAGGATCGCACAGCATCTTCACTGCACTCTCCAACACTGAGTGGGCCATTGTTGGACATTCCCCTGGCAGAGGTTGTTCCTTTTAGATCTCATAATTATCATAAAATATTGAACTTGTACAAACTCAGTGCTCTAGAGAAGATTTCCAAGGCAAATGCGCAAATGTTTTGTCACTTCCACCATCTGCTATTGGTTGGGTATCCTGGCAAATGGAGATATTCTCCAATTTTTCCCCTTGCAAGTTCCCATTCCGTTGGATAAAAAAGAATTCGCTTTGGGGATTAATTTTCAAAGGAACAGAGAATTGGGGTGAACTAATACGGCGTTCCTGCTGCTGTTAGCTCGTTCACGCAATTCACACAATGTGCTTCACCAAACCAGTTACAAAGCTGTACAGGATACTATGCACACTCAATTCAATCCTCATCAGACTTTTTTTATAATATCTTTATTAAATTTCAACATCAAACTTGAAAATACGAACTAACATAAAAGGGAGAGGGAATAACAAAACAAAGTGATGTATTTTGTTAACCTTCATCAGATTTTTATGGCTTCATGCATTGAATAATTTAGTCCATTTGGCTAATTTGTAGTTTAGCATCTTGTGCAACTGTCTTTAAAGTCATAGCCAGTTTACGTGCATTTATACAAACACACTTGCCAATGAGTTTTTAAAATCTGAATTTAATTTCGATTCAGTTTTCCCTAAAGCTTTTGACCCTAATATGTGAAAAGATCTTTATGTACATTTTCAAGAACCCTTTATAAAGGCCCAATTTCTCTATTGTCACTATTTGTTACAGGTGTATTTCTCAACATTGTCTTTTGTAGCGTAATTATTTTTTTATTTGCACACAACGTTTAGAAACATGCATTCTAATCTGCATTATACTCAGCAATCAATGGTTTGGATGCTGATTTTACTACTAGACCCAACTAGATATCATGATTTTTTTTTAATCCTGCATCCCCATACTGGGAAAATCTTCAAAAAGACTCCAACAGGTTTCTGTAACAGATTTCTTTTACATCCTTCATTGAAGGGAGCACTCCTCTTTGCTTCAGTCTGCAATCTGTCCTTCAGAATTGCTGAAACTGCCTATCAGCTTAATACTTGGAGAGTAGCACAACTTTCCCTTCTGGAAAGGGAAGTCACACAATGCACTTCACAGTCGTTCAATTACCTCTAACGTTCATTAGACACCCAACTTCTCTTTGAAGTTGCTGGCTTTTATTCCCCCAAAGATCTTTTTTGATTCCAGACCTGCCAGTGCAATGCTAATTTTGTGTTTTACTGATTCTGGAAGTGGCATTAAAGGCTGTGGAACACTCTTTGACAAGTGCTGAATAAACTGTCATGTCCAAAGGAGGCAAAAAGGATGAAAATAAGGTCTGTTCACTGGGCTGATACCACCATAACTGTTTTTTAAGGATTTTTGAATTCATACAAAAAACTGGTGTGCTGCAACATCATAGACTGCAAGGTATGATCTAGAAAAAAATGTCCAAATCAATCTTACTTCTTCCACAGATGTCCTAAGCAGTTCTTTGCAATCCTTTAGCCTCAGAACCTCTTCTGTAATAGGGCAATTGTACAAGTTTAGCCTGTTTTGTTGGATTGTTATGAATATTACTGAGATTGTCTCTCTTAAGATGATACACATGAGACAACATTATAATCATAATATGCTGTAAAATAATGCATAATATCATGATATTACAAAGCATGCCTGTGTTAAGATATGTGTAAGACTTTTTAAATAATGATATTGCTTTTAAAATAATAACAGACAAATAACCAAAGGAACTAAACACAAGAAGACATACTGTACATTATCAGAAAAAAAGTGCTTAAAAATCAGTGAAAAAAATACAACAGAAAAAAAATAAGTACAATATATTGCTAAAACGAGAAGCGGTTACAATTCTATATATAATTATCTAATATTCAGATATATCAGGGGTGTCCAATCTTGGCGACTCGAAGATGTCTGAGCTGGCTGAGGAATTCTGGGAGTCAAAGTTCACACATTTTAAAGTTGCCAAAATTGGACACCCCTGAAGTGTGTGTGTGTGTGTGTGTTTCCTGTGCACTCTCATATATTTTTAACCTGCTGTGCTTTGTATAAATGAGTCAGATATTTCATTATACTTGTTCATACCCAGTCTATGCCTATAGGCAATCTGCTCATAGGTAACAAGTATAATCATCTTTCCACTGTTGCAGTATCAGTCCTTTAGCTATAATAAGGGCACAAAGAATCCATTACATTGTCGAGTTGTCAAATTCCATGTACTAGGCTTTTAATTCATGAGAATATTATCCTCTGAAAATTTGTCACACAGTCACATTTACAGTATATAGCCCACTACTTTCTCCCAAAAGTATAGACTCTTTACTAATTATAGGACGTTGTAAAAACATGTGTTTTGAAGCATTGTCCTTCAGACATTTTCAACAAGACATGATAATAGTATAATCATATCATACTGTAAAATAATGTAATGTATAATATTACAATGATTAGGTTACTGAGATGGTGTCAAGATGATAGACATGAGACAAAAATACTTCTGCATTAAATGAACATGAAATAAATGCAGATCTCTACATATTTCCAATATGGAAACTAAATGGTGGCTTGAGTCACTAAGGGCAAGCAAAATAGCCATCAAAAATACCACGAGGGCAAATAAAACACATTAAAGAAATTGACAGAACAGATAAAAGCAGCAGCCAAGGAAGAACCAAGGAAGATCCATGCCATAGTGTCTGGCCCTACGTTTGGGGTGGAGCAGTCTGTAAGCAAGTCACGTATCAGGGTTGGCTATAGGAGGTTGTCAAAGAAGGTGGGTGAACATTGCAATCAAAGTCCCACCCTTTCTTCTTTGTGACAGAAGAATGGGATACAGGACAGGTAGTCTTCAACTTAAAACCATTCGTTTAGCAATCAGTTGAAGTTACAACAGCATTGAAAAAAGTGACTTATGACCAGTTCTCACACTTATAGTCATAACATCCCCACAGTCCCATGATAAAAATTTGGGCACATAGCACCTAGCATGTATGTATGCCAGTTGCAGTATGCTGGGGGTCACGTGATCCACCACTTACAACCTTCAAAGCTAACTTCCAAAGCAGTTAATGGGGGAAGCCAGATTTGCTTAACAACTGTGGGATCCAATTAACAACTGCAGTGATTCGCTGAACAGTCATGGCAAAAAAGATTATAAAATCAGGTGAGACTCACTTAACAACCACCTTGCTTAGCCAAAGAAATTTTAGGATGAGCTTTGCCACAGAAGCAAAAAAGGACGGTTCACACTCACCTTTGGCAAAAGGGAGGCATTAGTTTAGTTCCCAGTAAATAATGGTAGGGTTTAGTGCTAAAACTAACCTGGATAACTCTTGTGCTAACTGAGTTTAAGCCAGCTGGAGGATGCATTAATCCCTTCCAATTGCCTGCATTTGGTTTCATTTGTTTGATCTTTCCAATTACCCACTGTTGGACATAGCCAACAAACATGTCTGTAGTGGCATGTGAGAATGACCTTGGGAGATGGAGGGAAGAGATGTTGCCTAGGGAATGGTCAGATAAGAGAGGGAATAGGCTGCAGTTGCACAATGGGTGGAGAAAGAAGTTCAGAAGAGACACACCCACCCCAAGTTCTCAGACTGCAAAGGAGATTTGTACTTTCAGACTTGCAGGATTCTGTTAGCTTTACAATGAAGTAGAAGCAGCTCATCTGGTTGTGCTTCCTGTCTGGTCTATCTCGGAAGGCTGACAACATCTAAGTCTGTGCAGAGCATTGTTCGCCTATGGAAACAGACCTCTGTTTCAAGGAGAAGAGAAAAATGCTATAAGGCTGGGAAGGGAGTCATCCTCTGGGGTGCTTTGCTTTAATTTTTCTAAGTGGTAGCACTGAGCTAACCTTGGTTGAACTGAGTGGGGTCCTTCCTTAGTAGTGCCTGGATAGGAGACCAACAGGTAGCCCCAGAGCTATAGCTACTGGGAAGGTTGAAAAATATCCCAGAAGAAGACAGTGGCAAACTGCCCCTTCTGTACTACTGTTACAAAAAAAAAAAACACACACACACACACACACACACACAGGCATGTTTGCTGCCTTAAGTTTTTAATAAAAATAATAAAGGCAGGAAATAAATACATATATAAATGGTATGCCCATTTAGCCACTAGCTCCCAAGCTTAAATTAAAGGAGATCTCTCCTTCTTTGCTTTCTCAAAGTCAAACTTGCACAAAACAAAATCAAACCTAGACAGATTTCTCCCGGGCTTCAGCCCCCACCCTCCATGTTCAAGGTGGATTCATCCCTTCGGGGTGTCTCCAAACCAGAAGCTGGAGAAGAAGACAGAGAACCAGCCAAACAGCCCACCTGCTGACTGCCATAAGCTCCATCGCACCTCTGGGAAATTAATGCTTGCTTCCCCCCATGCCTTGCAGCCATCAGTGATAAATCCACCTACCCACTGAGCCAGATCGTCCCAGAATGCCCCAGAAGCAGCAACGGGTGCTGAGCAGAGCGCCAGGAGGAAGAGATGCATGATCAATAATAACGCAGAGGGGGTGGAAGGATTATTTGCAATGGCAATTATGCTCAGCCGTGTTACTCTGGCCCAACCGTTGTGCACGGGGTCAGATTCCCACGGGTGCCCATTCCTCTTGCATTCGACAGCCCAATATTAAGACTTGACGATTTAGCTCTTTTTCCCTTTGCATTTCTTCGCAAAATCCATTTGGCCAAGAAGCTGCCGTTAAATCTTTCAGAGAAGCCCCTTCGCTGTCTCATGCCTGCAACCATCTACTTATTCTGCTGGCCGCATCTTCCTTCCCATTTTAAACATGATGTGAGGGTTTGGGTCTGATTCTTCTCGTCCTGGGCGGGCCCGGCGCTGTTCCTCCAGGGAACCTGGACCCCAGGCTTAATGATCTTGAAGTATGAAGACCTGCCGGACGGATGCGAACAAAAGGAACTTTCTCCTATTGTGCTGTCGCTCGATCTTCCCTGGCAATGCCTGTTTCTCGAGCAGCTGTCTGCTTCTCCAGCTGGCACAGGAAGGGAGCGAGGATGGCTTCCTTTATTTCCCTTGAGTTTCAAAGCGGCCCTGTTCTGTGCCATCAGGGAGGAATGCCAGAGGAATCAGGAAGGGTTTGAACGCTGCCTGCGCGTGGGAAGCGGGCGTAGCAAGTTTGTGAGACACACAGGAGTCTTAGATGATCAAGGAAAGGAATGAAGGAACCGCTCTCTGTGAAGGCCTTTTCTTTTTGTTTCTCGCCCCGCTGCTCCTGGCCCTTTTCGGGACAAAGAAACCGAAAAGGAAGATGAAGGCAACAGCTTCGTCCTTCCGTCGGGTTTTTGGAGAAGAAAAACCATTTCCCAGCTCCGCGCCATTTAACTGAAAAATCAGAGGTTGCAGAAATGCAGGATTTGCTTTTTTAAACCCGACTGCTTGTTGTGTTGATGTCGCTTCGTAGCGCCATAGTTTTGCCTCCCCGTTCGTAGGGGGTAAGAGACGGAGCGTTTTGCTCAAAGTCTCTTTTGACTTGTGCATAAATGGTCTGCAGCTATCAGTGACTCGTAAGGTGGGCAGGTTTGCCCATGGTTTGTGAAAAAAACTATTTGCCATCATTGTCTGTCATGGTAAAAATCAGAGATTGTGAAGTACTCCAGAACGATCTCCCCAAACTGGGCAGCTGCACCTCACAAGTATAAATGTTGTGCAGGGTAAATGAATGCAAAGTGAATTTCAGCACATTGCAATAGAGAACATTTTTTTCCTATACTGCAGATCTCAGTTGTAGAAGGACGAGAAAGGAGGTAGGGCAATTGTTGATTTTTCCCTTCCTTCCTTCCTTCCTTCCTTCCTTCCTTCCTTCCTTCCTTCCTTTCTGCCTGCCTTTAAGTTGTTTGTGTTACTCCCGACAACTGCTGGTCAAGTCCCTGGAATTTTCTTGGCAAAATTTTAGAAGTGGTTTGCCATTGCCTCCTTCCTAGGACTGAGAGGAAGGGACTGACCCAAGGTCACCCAGCTGGTTTTGTACCCGAGGTAAGACTAGAACTCACTATCTCCTCGTTTTTAGCTTGATGCCTTAACCACGACACACATCCGGATCTCTTGTTGCTTTCTATTTGCCACTTATAACATCTTTGTGTTACGTTCCATAAGGAAAATTATATTTCAGGCCACAGGTAAAAGTTTTATAAAATAAAGGTTTTCCCTTTCAGTTGTGTCCGACTCTAAGGGCCATGCTCATCTCGTTTCGCAGCTGAAGAGCCAGCATTGTCCGAAGATACTTCCATGGTCATCTGACCAGCATGATCATACACCAAGGCACGTGGAATGCTGTTACCTTCCCACCAATTTTAAGTGGTACCTCTTTATCTGCTTGCATTTTGCATGCTTTCAAACTGCTAGGTTGGCAAGAGTTGGAGCAAGTAACGGGAGCTCACTTTGTTACGTGGCGCTTGGGTCTCGAACTTGGGCTGCCAACCTTCCGGCTGATAAGCCCAGGGTCTTAACTGCTAGGCCACCAGACCACCATGTTTAAGATCATATAGTAAATTCTGGCCATCTTATGCTTGATGACCTCAAGGGGTCAGCAGAGCAAGACCAGAACACTCCACTGCTGCCATCTAGTGCTCATCCAGCCTAGGTCTAATAGCTTTTGTCTTGGCTCAGAGGACAAATGAAATAGTTTTACATATATAAAATATTTGAAAAGCTAGGTTTTAAACTATTTAAAACAACAGAGTGTTTGGGTTTCCATGCTACACTAAAACTTCATTTAGTGAATCACAGATTACCTAACTCCCTTATAGCTACTGTAGTTTGGGTGAACCCAGGTGCTGGCTGGTAGCACCTGCCTGATAATGAACTGTCATTGAAGACCTGTTGCCAACTGCCTGGCATTAACCAGGGTTAATTGTAACAAGGGCAGGGATAACTCTTGCATCCCTGTGGTGCATTGCAGTAGCAACATTCAGGTGAAGGAGCCCTTTTGAGGATCTTAAGCAACCTCCTCATTAAAGATTTCTTCTGCTGCTGGAAGGGAGCACCAGTTTTGTCAACCACTGAAAGAAGAATCCTTTAGTCCACAGTCATCTCTGGTGACTCCCACATGTGCCAAGGTCAGCTGAGTTCTCTATCCAACCAGCCATAAGTGGATGCCTTCCAAATGTTGTGAAATATAATTCCCATCTGCCCCAGCAGCAGTGGCTAAGAATGATGAAAATAGGGTTTCAAAATCACTCTAGGATGTCCACAGAGAGGTCAAGCGGGCAGTCACAAACACAAGATACACAGAGGCAGGAGATGTTGTGGCCACCATCATGATTTTTTTACTGCCCCTAAGATGTCTGCAAGACTCCTTATATTACTGCAGGACTTGATAACTATTGTGTAGGTCTGTAAAATGTTTAGAATTTAAAATTGTTGTTTTGAGTTTGTGACAAGCTGTTTGAAACCTTCCAGAAGTGTTTGAAGGCGAAGCATCTGTTCAGAACTGGAAAGCAAGCTGTCTTGAGTTTGAAACATTTCCAAGAGAGCTGGAAAAACTCATTTCAAATTCAGATCAGCAAGTTCAAGCAGAGAATTAAGAAACTCATCATATTTTATGTTTGAAGCAGTTTGTGTATCCGTAACATTTCTTGCAAGATCCCATGAGAGATTTCAGGAGATAAGAGGGACAAATGCAAAGCACACATCACAGTGTCCCTTTACAAGTTCCACCCCTTATGTACTTGTATGTGAGGTTACAATGCACTTGTGAAAGGGGGAAGCTTGAATCAGGACATCAAAACTCATCTTTCTTCATTTCAGCAGCAGCATAGCTGGAGATGCGATGCCAGACATTATGTAGGGAATCTGTGCAACAACGCTGCCAAACTAAGGCTCCCAACGTTTCTCTCCATGGGTTGATTATGTTCGTCTGATGGAATGTAGTCTGGAAGGGAGCTCATTCCAGAGGAACAAAAGACAATTCAGTTCAGACAGCTTGTGTAAGAGAAAGTGGGTGAAGAGAGCTCCTCCCTAATAGCTCCCAGAATATATGCTTTACAAGGGGGCGTGGTGGCCTAGTGGTTAAGATGCAGGACTTGTCAGCATCTGAAGTCAGCAGCCTGACTTCAAGACCCAAGCACTGCCACATAATGAGGTGAGTTACCGTTATTCACCCCAACTCCTGCCAACCTAGCAGTTCGAAAGCATGCAGAATGCAAGTAGATAAATAGGGACCACCTGTAGTGGTGGGAAGGTAACAGCATTCCATGCGCCTCGGCATATAGTCATGCTAGCCACATGACTATGGAGGTGTCTTCAGACAATGTTGGCTCTTCAGCTATGAAATGGAGATGAGCGCCACCCCCTAGAGTTGGATATGACTGAAAGGGGAAAGCTTCACCTTTTTTATCCTTGAAAGGGGTGCTAGCATGCTTTTGTTTGGGGAGATTGATGTCAGGATCCAAAAACCAAAAAAGACAGGTTGTGATTCTTCTAAGCGGATTTCTTTATTGTTCCTCATCTGTAGACAGAATCTTGCCCAACTAAAAGCAAACTATCCCCCCATTAAAACAAATACCCACATCAAAGTATTTGTTATATAACAGAGATTTTGATCTTAAACTGATTACCTAATATTAAAATCTCCATTGTGTTGTTATTCTCTCTATCTGTGTACATGTGTACACAGATGGAGGGGAAATAGATAAATGGAACAAATTTAACAAAAATTAAAATATCATAGAAGTAGAAACAAAAGAAAATGGCAGAAGGAAAATAATAAAATAGACTAAAAATAACTGGCTTTTGCTGAGAATTCTTGAAACTGAAGTCCACCCACCTGCAAGCTCCCATGATTGGAAAGGACTCTGTATTAGCCTGATTCTCACAACATGCTGATTCAGATATTACAGCTCTATATCAACCTTGTCTAGCATGTTGTGCATTCACAGACATTATCTGGTGGAGTATTGTGAGAATTTGGACTATTGTCACAGCATTTACCCAATTGCCAACCAACTGAGGTCACAACTCACCCAGAGTCCTATTCCATATCTGTGTATCTCACTACTGTCCATAAATTGGTAGAAGCCACTGTTTACCTTTCAATGAAGGATCTGACCTGAAGTGCTGAAGATTGAACCCGGGACTGGAATGTTTTTATTCCTTACCAAGTTCATTTTGAGCCGGGATGAAGAAAGCAGGCAATTGCGTGAAATTTAGTTCTTTATTATTCCCACAACAACAACAGCAAGCTGTTAGGGAGGCAGCCTTGCAGGACCCCCAGTTTGCAACACCTTATATACATTTTACAGCTAGTCCTCAACATATAACTAAAATGGAGCCTGCCCATTATGGTCAGATGTCATGATGATCATAAATCAGGTCGGAGACATGACTGTCCCAATTTACAATCTTTTTTGTGGCAGTTGTGAGGAAACACAGTGGTCGTTAAGTGAATGCCACAGTTGTTAAACAAAAGCCACAGTTGTTAAGTGATCCCATTGATCACTACATGTGGTCATGCGACAATGGTATGCTGCAAATGGCCATATTTCGGTGGCATATAAATTTAATAAATAAATAAGTGCAACCATGTTACCCAAAGTGTGGTCACATTTCTGCAGTGCGGGGAGGCTGTTCGTCAGCACTTCAGAACCAGGTCATAACCCCCTTTTTGCAAGTAAATTGTGGGAGGAGGGAGGCTGAAGCCAGGAGTGCAGCAGGGAATCTGTCTTGAACCTCCACGCATCCTTAAGCATCAGAAACCCAACCCTTCTTGAGCGCTGTTGAATCTTATCTTAGCTGTGCAGGTGTTCAATAGGTAGTTGGGCAAATTCTTGTAACCTTGTAGGACCAATAAAATTTGAGCTGCACCACCTGACCCTGGTCCTTCGTGCCTGACATAGGTCGCAACTTCAAATGATCATTAAGCAACCAGTGATAAGCTGAGGACTACCTGTCTGTAGAAAACCATCCTCTTACTCAGTCACTCATTTCCCGTCCTAGCATGGTTCCATACATGGGACTTCCTTCCTTCCTTGCGAGGGCTTGTACCTTTTCTGAAAGCACATTCATCTGAAGAGAAGCTATCCTTGAAATGTCCACTTCATCTCATTTCCCTGGGCAAGCTATCTTCAAGGCCAAAGGTAAGTGGAGAATGAGAAAGCCAGCGCAATCCTAAACTGAAAGGTAATTTCAAGATCTTGCTACAACTATAAATATCCTAATAAAATGTTCTAATGCCAAACGCTGTAAAATATTCTAACCCCAGGACACCTCGTGGGCAAAGCCGGTTCTGAGCCGTAGCCTCGCTCTCAGCGCCCTTCCGCTCCTTTGTTCTTCCCAATCAGTTGCCTGAGAATTTAGAAATTCAGCTGCCTTCCCAGATTTGCTAATGAAGACTCTTCCAGAAGGGAACTGGAGCATCTTTAACCCACCTGTGAATTTTAACTCCTCCTCAGTTTTTAGAAGTCCTCCGGCAACCCTGAGAAAAGGATGAATTTTTCATGGGGTTTTCAAATATTGATGCGTTTTTGCTGGATCTCTAAGTCGAAACTGAACAGCTTCTTTGCGCGTGTGACGTTTGGGGCTGCTGGGTCGTTCTCAGTCTCGTTCCCGGGGGAGGTACGTGAAATGCATCGTGGCAGAAAGACCTTCCTAACTCAGGTCTCTCTGGAAACGCTGATGGCTAGATTTGCCTCCTCAACCTTGGTAACTTCAAGATGTGCGGACTTCGTTTCCCCAGCCAGCCTGGCCAAGGTTGAGAAACGCTGGTTGATGAGTTACGTCCTCAACCGGCAAAAAGAGGGACCAGACTGAGTGCCCTCAAGCAATGGAGGTAGTGAAAGTGGGTCCCAGCCATCTGGACAGTGTGAACAGGTATAAACCAGAGGTTATATAGTCAAGGCTATGGTTTTCCCAGAAGTAACGTTTGGCAGTGGGTGTTGGACTGGAAGGCTGGATAAGGAAAGTTGGATAAGGAAGGCTGAGCGCCGAAGACCTGACGCCTTTGAACTGTGGTGCTGGGGGAGACTCTTGAAGGTCCCTTGGACGGCAAGGAGGTCAAACCAGTCAGTCCTGCAGGAAATCAAGCCTGACTGCTCATTGGAGGGACAGATCCTGAAGCTCAAAGCTTCAAAGCTCAAAGGCTTTGGCCACCTAATGCAAAGAGAGGACTCGTTGGAGAAGACCCTGATGCTGGGAAGAATTGAAGGCCAAAGCAGGAGGGGACAGCATAGGATGAGATGGATGGACAGCATAGTCAGTGTGATGGGTGTGGGCTTGGGAAGACTCTGGGAGGCAGTGCAAGACGGGGGGGCCTGGCGTAATGCAGTCCATGGGGTCGCGAATAGTCGGACACGACTGAACAACTATGGAAGAAAATTGAAGGGAAAAGTGACATCCAGTTATTTTTCTAATATATGTCGACAGAAAATGCATTCCATTATTCCAAATAATGTTGGGATGTTGTAGCCAAATGATTTCTGTGCTATTAGATTGCTTTGTCAAAAGGGCTACATTTGGGTCCGTTCATAACATGATCTTTTTTATTAGGTACACTTATGACCAGCGCTACAGAAAGGCCCTTGAAATTTACCTCACACTGAGACATAAAGATGTTTTCCAGCTGATCCACAAACACAATCTTTTCAGTTCCATCAGGGACAAAATTGTTCTATTAATGGAGTTTGATTCAGAGGTATGATGGATTTCAAGTGCAAGTTAACACTTTCTATTTCCACAATGCTCACAGAGAGAAATGAACTAAATTTAACAAATTGAACTTTTATTATTAGTCTTTGGATTTTGGTGGAATATACATTTAATAAATAAATAAATTATGATGTGTGAGCTGGACAAATCAGCTACATAGCCACGTAATTGTTATTAAGAATATTTGCTTTTCTGAAATATTTTAAAAGTAGAAAAGATGGAATTTTTTGAGGAGAAAGATATAATATACAGGGCAAGAGGGGAGGGAGAGACTCTTATTCTTCTGGTCTTAATCCGTAAATTGTTATATAAGCATTCCCAAATTGGAAGAACAAAACGTTAAAAAAATAGCCTAGTCCATAAACTATTTTAAACAACAGGCATTTCCTTAAAGAACCCAATAGCCTTTCAAAATGAACATAAGGTATAGTGATCCAAGCTGTTTAATGGTGAGGAAAACATAATTTAACACACAGATGCAATATGGATCTTTTCATTCTGTTTTCTGTTGGCTAATCTCTTGCAAAAATTCTGCCTATTTTAACTTGATTCAAGAGATGATTTTTTTTTTCTGGAAACTTTCCACTCCCTCCCTACTCTTGAGGAAATTAAGATAGCTGAATTCAAGTGACAGAAATGTCAAATTAAAGTGACTCTTCCAATAAATACATTGATCTTTACAGATTTGATATTCTTACTATAGTTCCCAGAATCTTTCTTTAACACTGAAAAAAGTTTGTATTTATTTATTAATCATATTTCTACGCCGCCAATTTCCGAAGACTCTTGGCAGCTTACATAGGTTAGTGATCATACGTTTTTCTTTTATTTTACCCCACCCCCCTTGGCTGGCTGGCAATGTTCATTTCTGGGGTGTCCTCCGAGACTCCTGCTCTGCCCCCGGGATGGGCGAGTTTTTCACACTGACTTTCGGTGTTCCGTTGCGCCGAGTTGCTCCTCCATCGATTTGCCAACCAGCACTTTTTCCCTCCAAAGGAGGTCCCCATTAATCTACTTGCATTTTCACGTGCTTTCGAACTGCTGGGAAGGCAGGAGCTGAGGCAAGTGACGGGTGCTCACCCCGTCATGCGGAGCTTGCAGATTGAACCTGCCAGACTGCTGGCCATTTCTGAACAACATATCTGGCGGCACTAATCCACTGCGCCACCATACCGATAGGTTGTTGCAGTCCAACATGACCAGAGAGCACCTGTTAGGAAAAGCTAAATATATTATCTTGTCCTTAGTCTTGCATTTCTGTTTGTAGAAAAAGGAACTACAAAAAAAATGTAGATTTCTGCATCCCTTTCCCTAATGAAAACTGAGGATTTTTTTTTAGGATGAAATCTGCTACCATTCACCTTTCCTAAGTATTTTGCTATAATGATTGATTTAGATTGTATGAACTAGCTTTTGATTGCTATCAATCATCAGCTGTCTAAATTTGCAGTGGAGCTTCACATCTGCTGGGTATTTCAGCCATAGGCTACAGTTGATGGTGGGTTGTGTTGGGTTTTTTAATGGTTGGTTGTCAGTTTTCACTCCTGGCAACTGCTTGGACAAATGTCTGCAGTATTCTTGTCAAGACTTTTCAAAGTGGTTTGCCACTTTGTCGAGCTAAAATGACCTAGAGCCCAAGATCACAAAACTGACTTTGTGACTAAGGCAGGACTATAACTCACAGTCTCCCATTTCTGGTGCCTTTAGCCATTACATCAAATTTCTCTCCTAAGCTGCAACAGAACACCATTATTATACCATCTAATTTTGTAGCAGCATTTGTACCATTCTCCTTCCTGAGTGTGTATCTGCCATCATGACATAACTATGTCATTGCTGTACAAGATAGCTCAGTCAAAATCTATAGATGCTTGTAAACATTTAACATTTTGACTTTTATCTATTCTCTATCATGGACTTCCTTTTTTTTTCCTTTAGAAAGCCGTTGACATGTTTTTGGATAATGAAGATAAAATCTCTGTGAGTTTAAGCATTTAATTATATGATTGTTAGATGTTTGCCCTGTTAGAAGAATTTGCAGTTATTTCTGACCTGGGCAACACAATAAGAAGACTCAGGACAATTGCTTGAAGTAGAGATGGGGATTTACTCAAGAAGCCAAACAGCAAAGCAGACAATTAGCAGCTTGAAGGTGGCCACAATTGCAGTTGTATACAGTTTATACCTTTCCTTTGGTTCCTCCCAGGAACAGAGCTTGTCCTAGGAAATGTTGAAAAACTACAAGTAGCTTGATGGCCAGAAGGAGATACTTAATCATAAGCACCCTGTGAACTTGTGGATTTTTTCTACTTATTTACCATCAACTGGTTTCCTACTTGATTGACATTACAGAGGAAAGGATCTTTTGTTTATTAATAGATGTGATCTCTAGTATCATGAAATAAATGTTTATCTGAATGGGCTGCCTTGAGAACCTTATGTATGTGTAAAGGACTTCCATATCCTGAGAGGATTTCTTCTAGTTGTGATTGAGTTGCTGATAGTTGCCAATCTCTCAGTGGGAGGCATACTTAGCCAGTTTAGCCCAAGTGCCAGTGTGGGCAGAAGAGCTTAAGTGTTTTTTTGTTTTGTGACCTGGGATTTCCTGGGGTCAAACATAGCCAAAGTTAGTGTGGTTTGGCTAGAAAGGTGTTATGGAGACATTTTATTTTCCAACAGCCCTTCACCTTTTATAAATAATAGGTAAGTAACGTGTCACAAAACAGCCAAATCTTAACGCTCTTTGTTTTTAGATTGATAAAGTTGTAGAAGAATTAAAAGACAGGCCTGAATTGCAGCATGTGGTAAGCATATTAGTTTGTTCTATGTCTTACGGCATAATACATAAATTTTTGTTTATAGTGGGAACTAAATAGTTCCATTTTAACAACTGAGGTATCATAGTGGTATAGAACACTTTAATGATAGAATATTAGTCAACTTATTAAAGGAAAACATAAGGGTGGCCAGGGGAACCCACTGAAGTCTGTCATCAACAACATTAATTTCATCACATTATAGTGTATAAGTAGGACACCCTCAAGTTAAACTCAGTTCCTGAAAATGTCTATGCTGTTTTCTTGTCAACAGTATAAAGATAGTTTGTCACTAGCTCCTTCTGGATTTTTTTAAAAATTATCTTAATTAATACATTGAGAATTTTGTGATGGCCTCTAATCCAAGTCTTAATCAGATCTGATCCTTCCTAGCATTTTGGCGATCAGCCTGGATTGCTGCTACTTGTTCTGCTTATCACATTATAAATTCCAGAATACATTAGGTCAGATATAGCACAGATCATCCTTTTCCAATCTTCCAGAAATATTGGATTATTCTGACAATTATAGAAGCTATAGTTCTTTATATCATGAATCATTGGGATGGGGAAGACTGGTATGGGGTATCTCTTCTATATAATTCCATAATAATATTTCAGACCTATCAAGATTTTACTGTATCTAATGCTAACATGATATTGTGAATTTTTTCTGTGAATGCTCCCTCACACTTCACGTAGTCTTTCCTTTGGAGAGCCATTTTTATGCTTGCAACATGTATAATGGGATTTTCACGTTACAGTTGGTAATTGATGAATTATAAATAACTTACAATATGTCTCACATACAAGATGAGTCTGCATAATCACTTATCCTCCCTTCCCCCTCATTTCATCAAATTTAAATCGTACATCACTGTAAACACTCCATGTATCTATGAAGCAAGCATGAAAGTTCATGAAAAAGTATGCTTTTTAATATATTTGTTAGTCTGAAAAGATGCTACCAGGATCCTCTTGATTTGGGGCTATCCTAGACTAAAATGGTTTTCATCACTGATTCTTCTCTGAAATTTCCCCATCCCTTCATTTGCAAGATAAGGAAGAAAATCAGATTTTACTATCAGTCAGTAAGAGTAAGAGAGGCGATATATTCTTTTGATTAGTATGATGAACTGGTTTTGTTGGTTTTCTTTGGGGTTTGCATATAAGGAAACTGGAGAATCAAATTAGTAACCATTCTGAAATCCATACTTGGGGTGATGGCCATTTAATAAGTTCTTACAGTTTAATTCTTTTGCTTGGATCATAGTATTTGCATAAATTGTTCAAAAGAGATCATCATAAAGGACAGAAGTATCATGAGAAACAAATCAGTCTGTATGCTGAATACGACCGGCCAAATTTACTCCCTTTTTTGAAAAATAGCACCCATTGCCCATTGGAAAAGGTAAGAAAGATGTCTCAAAATATGCCTTTTTTCACCTAGTATAGTAGTGATTGGTTTT
>JANHZU010000178.1:89946-103466 GCA_032468055.1 Acrochordus granulatus
GGTGTGGGCTTGGGAAGACTCTGGGAGGCAGTGCAAGACGGGGGGGCCTGGCGTAATGCAGTCCATGGGGTCGCGAAGAGTCGGGCACGACTGCGCAAATGAACAACAATATATTGTCACTGCATTTAACCAGTGTGGGAGGGGCCAGTTGTTCAAATCCACACTGTAAGCTTTGTGCTTCAACAGATAAGTCAGGACTGCAAAATGAAGTTCACATTTCCAAAACATTACATAATCCACAATTTGACAAATGTTTGAACTTGGTGCTTTTCTGAAGTTTGCAGTGGGGTTTGCCCGTTGCTTTTAATGCTCAAGGAGATGGTTGTCTACAAATACATCAGTTTAAGAAAATAGAGCATGTAAGTACCTTTCACAGGGAAAAGCTAGTACATAGCAAAATTACAAAGTAATAATTTCTTGGGGAGAGAAATACATCTGTACTGAAATGCACACATTATAAACATTAAATTCAATGAGGCAGATTGGACTGTTTCACAAAACTTTGAGATATTTGCTCATTCCTAACTCAAGATAGTAGCTTATGAGGTTATTAAGACTTCGTACCAGCAGGAAGCCCCTTGTTCAATCCAGAAGATCACCCTCGGTTCGCACAAATCAATCCATTCTTGATATACAGATAGCCCTCAACCACAATAGGGGACCAGAATAGTTATTGCTAAGCAAGGCGGTTGTTAAGTGAGTTATGCCTGATTTGATGACCTTTTTGGCAATGGTTATTAAGCAAACCACTGCAGTTTATTTATTTATACATCATATTTATATGCCACCAATATCCTAACAGACTCGTGGCGGCTCACAATCAATTAAGTTCATCCAGCTTCCCCATTGACTTTGCTTGTCAGAGGTTGGTGGGAAGGTTGCAACTGGCAATCGTGTGACCTCAGGATGCTGCAACCATCATAAAATTACCTGAATGTTGATCATGTAACCATGGGAATGCTACAAGGGTTGCAACGTGAGGACCAATCGTAAGTCACATTTTTCAGTTCCATTGTAAGTCTGAACAGTCGTCACATAAATGGTTGTAAGTGAACGACTCCCTGTAGATTTCCCAATCCTGCTGGAATATTCCTATATCTTATTTCTCTGGATCATCTATCATCTGCCTCAGAATTCTTTGGGGGCCAACATCTTTATAAAGAAATTGCAAGGCTTTTACATCCTTATGTTTCTAGGTTTGACTGTTTATTCCATCTAATTTGCTTGCACAAAGGCTGGCTCACTGCATAATGACAGGCTTGGTTAACTGTTGTGACTTTTTAATTTTCTTTTTTTTTAAAAAAAAGAAAGAAAGAAAATGCCTGGAACAGTTGCGATATTTAAACTTCTTCCATTTAGAGAGGGCGGGCAGGGTGCGCCCTGCTATTTATTTGGTGCCAAATGACAGATCTTTCCACTGCCACTTAGCTCAAGCTAAAATTATTAATGCAGAAGGCAGTGCAATGTAACATTTAGTATTTATATTGTAATTTAAAGATGCTTTTAAAGCCAAACACCCTTGGCTGGGAGGGGGAGGAAGGGGGGAGAGCTTGGGGAAGTTTAAGGACTGCAAAGGATGGAAATAAATCGGAGGGTTCTTCGTCTTTGGCGGGGGGGTCAAGATAGGCACATACCATAATCCTGGCTCTTAGTGGTTCCCATCAAAGGCTCCGATGTGGCTTTTCTAATATCCCCCCACTCACTCCAACCCTATCAGGAGGGCTTTGAGTCTACAGTGGTCTTGACTTCGACCACAGCTGGGGCTAGAATTTCCACTGCTAAGCCAGGCAGTTGTTAAGTGAGTCGCGCCTGATTTTGCAACCTTTTTTTGCCATCGTTCTCACGGGAATCACTGCGGCTCCTGAGCGGATCATGCGGGGGTTAAGCGACTCCCGCCTCTCCCATTGGCTTCACTTGTCAGAAGCTGACTGAGAAGATTGCAGATCACCGGATCCCGGGATAGTGCAAACACACGTATATATGCGGATGGCCATGCGTCCAAATTTTGATCGTGTGACCGTGAGGATGCTGCAATCGCCTGCCTTAAAATGACCGATTATTTCTAAATGGCCCGCTTCATAGCCACTAACACGACATTGGTCGATGAAAAAACGGTCTTAGTTCAAGTAAACGCTTGCGAATGTTCATTCACAACGTTTCGGCTTCTGCAGATGGACCAACGCATGGAGACGTTACGTCATGTCTCTCCAACTTGGCAATGTCAACGCAGGTGGACTTCCACCTCCCAGAATCCCCCAGTTGAGAAACACTGCATGATAGATCGTCCTCCATTTAGGGCCACTCACTTAGGGACCATTTAAAGTTGCGACAGTCCCTTAAAAAGACCCAGATTCGAAGTTTTGACATCCGCCCCTCCATGATCACAGAATTGCATTTTGGACGCTCAGCAACCAGCCCGCGTTTACAACTGTTTGCAACATCCTGCAGTCACACGACTGCAGTTCATGACATTTTTGCCAGAAACCGACATGTACCACCAGTTTCCAGCAAAAAAACACCCATAGTGAACAATGGGTCTGCTTAACGACCATGGCAATTGCTTAACAAATGTGGCAAAAGAGGTTGCAAGATCAGGCATAGTTACGTGGTGACCCATTCAATGACCATCACAACTTATGACCCAAATTGTAGGATCACTTAGTCGTAAATCAAGAACTACCTGCATGTGGCTGCTCTGATCATGTCTTAGCACGTATGAAGCAAGCCACTGGGATTTACTTCGTAAAGTGTAAACCGGGTGAAAGATCTTCCTGGATTTATGCTTGAGTCTACTGTGATGGTGCCGATGGTGTCTCTGCATCTGTCTCAGAATGCAACTGTTATCCTCCCCCAGTCGTGCTGTGCTTGTAATTTCCATCACACCCTGCAAGCTTGGCCAAGGATGATGGGAGTTGCAGTCCAACACATCTGGAGGGCACCAGGCTGTGGAAGAGCAGATTAGTAATAAAAAAAACTTTATTAACAAAGAGGAAGAGGAGAAAATAACCACACTTATTTCAAGAGATTTCTCCTTCCTGATTTGCTGGTCAATGCCCAAAATAAAATGAGTGACAGATGGGCTGACTGATTTCTTTCTGGCATCCCAAAACAAGAGAGCTTTGACCCTTGAAGAGAGCAGTTCTTTTCTTTGTTATTTCTCAGTTAGACTACTGAGCTCACTCCAGGTGGGGCTGCCCTTGAAGATGACCCAAATGGCATAGATGCTTAATCTGCGGGCCAAGGCTGAGGGGCTACTGGGTCCAATTCAGAGTACTAGTTGCAGTGAGGCTTAGACCCTTGTTAGTTGAGATTTTCTCCAATGGAATCTGAGTGCCCCACATGATCTGGCCAGAGAAGGATGCTATGAGTACTTACCACTAGAGAGATCAGGGGAATATGGACCCAGAAAATGGCAATCTTAATGGTAATGAAACATCTGCAAGAAAACAACCTAACTCAGAGAGCACCAAAGACTCCTCAGGTTACATGTGTTAGATGTCAGGGTGCACATGATGTTCCTCCTCCCACCGCCTGAAGGCACCCGGGAGTTCAGCCTTCTGTGGAGCCCAGCCATCCCCTTAACCTCTCGTGGGTACTAGATCACCACGTTAAGCCATCATATAATGTATTTGTTAGAAGACAGCCATTCCGTGCATTTAATGTCCAGCCTGTCGGGTGAATCCTCCTGATCTAATTCCAAAGGCCAACGATGTGCTCCCAGTCTATCATCAAGATGTCCTCCGGTCAGCAAGAACAAGCAGAAGACAGCGCAAGAAAGGCATGGCTTGATTGTCCAGACAAACGAAGGCATCCCGTTTCCCTCATTTGTTCTGCCTGCTGTTCCTCTGGAGCTAGGTTAGTCAAGAGAGACAGGAGTGATTGACGCCTCCAGGTCGCAGTCTGTGAGCTTGTCCTCTCTTGGGTCCTCCTCCAGCACTCACCACCTGGCTTCCTTTACCGCTACATTCAGCATGGGGATGGCTCCATATTTGCTCTCAAGCTTTGTCCAGGTTGGGCTAGTGTGGCTTGGCGTGGGATGGGAGCCCTTCTCCCATGGGTGGGCTGCCCCTTCTGCCTTCTGGAGTTTTTAAGTCCCCAGATGGGTGCTTTTTCACCTTTTTTCAGCAAACAGATGCACTAACCATTTAACCGACAAGGCCACTTTCTCAGCAATTGGAAACTGACCACGGTCGCAGTTGGTTTCTTTCTGGTTTGTAATGTTGCAGCTTCATATTTATGAATAATTGGCGTGTGTGATTTGTGGCTTGCAAAAGCCAAAACACATGAAGCCAGAATAAATCTCCTCCAAGAATGGAGTGACCTTGCACCTTTTCTCCTAGGCAAGGAGTCATTTCCTACTTTTACCCTCCCCTCAACTTTCTTTTTTTCTTTAGGTCTTCTCTTTCTTTTTTCATTCCTCTGCTCCTTCTTGCATTTTTTATGACAAGCTAGAAATCAACACTTCCTTTTTTTTCTCCCCAGGCAAAAGCAAAGTGATAAAACCCACCAATTTTGACTGTGGTTTAAAAGCAATTTTATTTTTCACTCAGCAGCGGCTGAATGATTTTATCAAGGGAGGGGGAAAGCCTTTGTACAGATCACACCAGAACTGCCAGCATCTCTGTTAAAATGTACCACTTCCTGCTTTGGTTGCCATCCTAGCAGGATTTTTCTGCTTCAGCCATTAAATTTAGCAAGGGGAATGTATCTCCACGTGGCAACAGCAATAATATTCAACCAGCCTGCCGGATTACAGCTAACCTTCACCCCAAAAAAAGTTGTACCAAATTGGAGTTGCCAAAATACAGGGAAACCGCTAGACATGCCAGCAAAAAGCCCCAATAAACTCTCATTTTTTGCTCCGGTTTCATGGCCATTTGGATCTTTGTGGGTTTGACCCAAACCAACCCAGTTCTCTCCAGGGGTCTCTTTTTCTGTTGGAGATACTGACTGGATTTGCACAACAAACTTAGCTTAGTTCCTAAATTCATCTGTTTTCTGGATTCAGTCCCAATATTGAATTTTAAACTAACAAAATAGAATATGTGTTTTAGTATAACAAGCTAAATCTCAAAAGAGAGATACATGGCTAAAACTAATTAAACTTATTGCGTACATGCTTAGAGAGTTTAATTTGTGAAGAAATCTGAGATATTTCATGCTTTGTCTTTCCAATCCAAGGATAATCAGGGGATCAAAACAACTCATTGATGATGATGATGAAACCAATGCCCCACCCTTTTTATATGCATTGGGTGTGTGAGGAGTGTAAAAACAGGAGCAGGTCTTCAGATGTATGGTTGCAGCAGCCATCTTGATTTTGTGACACCCCCCACTCTCCACTCCACTATCTGGGGTAAAAAAAAAATATGGTTACATGAGGGTTACATGAGGGTTGATTGAATGCACTCTCTGTTTTTGTTTTCACCATTTTGTGTGGGGAGGTTATCTTTCTAATTTATTTTGGTTGTATTTTTAATCCGTTTTTATCCATTGGGATTGTTTTATTCTGTGGATGGATGGATGGATGGATGGATTTAAATACCCTTGTACAGTCCCTTACCTTCCTCAAACTGGCACCCTCTAGAGGTGCTTGATTACAGCTCTTAAAATTCTCACACAGATGGCCAAATCCTACACATTTAAAAGGTGTCAGGTTGAGGATGGGCACCTTGGTGTATCTGTTGAAACGTCTAGCAAGCCCGCAAAATATGGGGGAGGAAACAGGACTGTTGCAAAAGAAACACTTCAGCCCAAGGAAGTGGTGGGGGCAGGTATGAGAAAGAGACTGAGAATAACTCTGCCTAACTACGCTAGATATAAGTAGATCTGGAGAACTGCCTTGGCCGGCTTTCAAGACTCCGTTGCATTACTCTACGAACAACAAAGATTTCTCCTGAAATCCAAGTGGTTCTTGTTTCCGAGTTTGTCGGCCTTGCAAGGCTTGACAAGTATTAGAAATTTAGTGTAATTCTTCTTATTGTGGGTATGTGCCAGGCTCCAAAAACCAAGAAATACATGCAAGTTACTCCTATGCAGTTTCTTTTACTGGATTATTCCTCACCTATAGATAGACATCTTGCCAAACTAAAGCAACTGCTTGCATCTTCAAAGATATTCTCTGAGACTTCTAGGGAGGAGCTCTTCCTCCCAACCAAACTACCTAAATTTCACTGTCTCTTGCTCCTCTGAAATTCAGCCCCTCCCTCCTGGGAATCCAGACTACATTCCACCACAGTAAGTCTCTCTTCCCCATTAAAGACAAAATTCGAGAGTGGTAGAGTCCAGAGAAAACTTCAGGCATTGAGTCTCCTGGTTGCATCGGTGTTTTTCGGAATTTGCCACAGGCGGTGACCTCTTCTAGCCTCTCTTTGCCTGATTTTTATCCTTGGATTCTTTTCAGTCTGACTACAGCTTTAATCATCAGTTGCTTTTGACTAATAGCTGAGAGATTCAGGAGGCTTTAAGGAAATGTCTAAAAATATCTCTCCAACTACATCAGCCTTGATTGAAATTCTTTTCAGAAAGGATGCATCTGGATCAAAGCTTCCAGTCATGCTGTTGCCTTTGCCCCTTCTCCATCTTATTTGAAATGCTGGTTATCAAAGGAGGAGATGGGCTGAGGGATGTTTGTGAGGTTGACGCTCTGTTTAAAAAAAATGAAAAAGCCTAAATATGAACTCCCGCTACCTTACCCATATAGCCACAGCAAGGAACCATTTGGTAAAGACTTTCCCTTTTAAAACATCTCGTTTGCTCATTTCTATGAGCCAGTTAAGGTACAGAGACATTGTGAAGGTACCTCAGAAAAGAGATTTTCTGAAACCTCCCAAGCTGTACACATCAACAAAAAATCCACTTATAAAAAAAGTGGATTTATAAAGTCCAAGACTCATTGCCAGAGTTCTTGGCAAGCTGATGAGCAAAAATAAAGACTTCTGTCAAACCAATGTTGCTGTTGATTCTGGGAGAATAGAAGTTCAAAAGCTTTTTGGGCAGATGAGATGTCCAAGATGTAAAGAGGGTTCATAATCCTATCGCATGTTATTTAGCCAGATGCCTGTTTCTAATTAAGGACCACCTTTGTTTTGTTCAGCACACTGTCTCCTTCCCTCTTCTCCATGACTAATCATTTATCAACTAAGATCCCTCATAACTCCAATCCTACCACGACAAAAGGCCTGCCTCACATCAGGGGTTTTTGTCACTCTTCCTGGGCAGTGATTTTCTCTAAACAAAATCTTACGTTCAACTTGCCTTACATTACACAACAGAAACTTTTAGAAAGCAGTTAGTTAGCACATACTTATTACAAAGCATGAAGAACATCGAAGGCTTCCTTAAGGATACACCAGCAATAATTATGAAGTCTCTCAGATGTCACCAAAACATAATCCTTTGTAGTTCCAGTCAACATAACCTGGAATAGGGGATTCTGAGAACTTTAGTTTCCAGATACATACAGTATATGACTCCCAGTGACTTCTATTAGTAGAAGTCAACCTTGAATATCTAGTTGGAAAGGCTAGAGATTTCAGTGAAACCCATTTATGGGAAGACAAGTTCTGTCCTCTCTTTATTTCCTCTCCTCTCCTTTCCATGCCCTGTGCTCTAAAATAACCATGACCTCAGTTGACCTTTACCTCCTCTCTGGGAAACTGGGCTCCCTTCAAAATAAAAACACAAGGCTATAGCCAACAAAACGTTTTCTATTGTCCAAGCCTATCTGGAAATGCCTCTTATACCAACCTTCTCCAAATATCTTGGAGAACTCACCTGAGAAATTTTGCCAGTCTCAGCCCAAAATATCTGCAGAGCATCAGGCTAGAAGAAGCTGGATTATCTTAAAAACTGGAGGTAAAGATGATTCTTTTTCTTGGTCCTTTGCTGTGGCATTCACAGAAATAGAGTTTGCTTTAGTAAAACCATCTAGATATTAGCTCAGAGTTGCCTATCTGACAGCAGGTCTACAAGAGTTCCCATGATACTTTTCCAAGGCCAAGAATTGTAGTAGCTGAGATCTTTTTCATGAAAATTATATCTGTGGCCCTGCCTTCTTAGACTCCAACATTATCTCTCTCTTTCTTTGTAGGTGCTGCGTCTTCTTCCACCCCTGACCCACAGAGAACAGGATGAGTGGCCTACTTGTATGGTGATCACACCATGAAGAGCTACCATGGGGACCGCAACCAGCCACGGGAACACCCTTGTCACTGCATCCCAGAGGTCTGTGACCAGCCAATGGAATACATCCACCATAGCCAGGAATCTCGCCAGCCATACCTCCTCAGCCCCAATGAGCCTTATTCCTTGGACCACTACTGTTCATCCCGGAGTTCTGCTGACCCTCCCCTTAGTCTAATTGAACCACTCTCTGCTGCCAGCAGTAGCAGCACCTTTCCTAGGATGCACCATACACCTCAACAGTACGACTCCTGTGACGAGTGCATGGCGGCTGCCCATCCTTCCGGCAAGATCAACCGGCTACCCCCCAACCTCCTGGACCAGTTTGAGAAGCAGTTGCCTCTTCACCACGACGGTTTCCACACCCTGCAGTACCAGCGGGCCAGCAGCACAGAACAGCCACGTAGTGAGAGCCCCAGTCGCATCCGGCATCTTGTCCATTCCGTCCAGAAGCTCTTTGCCAAGTCACATTCCCTGGAAGCCCCATCCAAGAGGGAGTACAACGGCACCAAGATGGAAGGACGGGGCACAGAGGGCGGGTACCATCATCACCACCCTCACCACCACCGCCAGTCACGGCATGGCAAGCGTAGCAAAAGTAAAGACCGCAAATTGGATTCTTCATCTTCTTCCTCCCGTCATCGGAACAAAATGATGGGCTGGTGGAGCTCAGATGATAATCTGGACAGTGATAGCAGCTACATGGTGTCCGGAAGACAACATGCTGTTGATCAGAGCACCCAGTACTGTGTGGACACCCCTGAAAGTGCCTTCCGAGACTTGACCTTGAAGGGTCTCAAAAGTGGAGGTGGAGGTGGAGAGGGCAAGTGTTTAGCCTGTGCAGGAATGTCCATGTCCTTGGATGGCCAGACTCTCAAGAGGAGTTCTTGGCATACGATGACAGTCAGCCAAGCACGGGAGGCTTATCCCAGCTCAGGAGGAGGTCCAGAAAAAGCCTTGATGCTTCAAGAGGCCAAGGCCAAGGACCGGTCCTATCATTATCTTCAGGTAAGGAGGTGGGTAGACCATCCAGGGAATCCATTTTATGCTTTTAATTCTACTTTCATGAGTTATTCAGATATCAGTAGTCCTTTGACCATTCAAAGTTATGGCACATCCTCCAAAAGGTATTTACAACCTGGTTCCAAAATTCCAATGGCCACCCCCTCAACCCTACACAGTAACGCTCCATTACCTGTGTCAAGGACGACCTGCACATAACTGCATTGAGATACGTTGCCATCAGTTTCCAATTTCTATGTCTACCTTGACATTGATCTCTGGCTCTGTTAGAGTCAGGAGTTGTGAGAATTCATCCATGTCATCCCAAACAACTGCACTGATTGCCAGTCTGCTTCCAATTCCAATTCAAGGTGCTGTTTTTGGCCTTTAAAGCCCTTCACGACTGCCACTCCTCACTTACATCAGCCTGCCCCATTAAATCTGACAGAGAAGGAGTGATGTTGCACGTACTCTTAGCTAGGGACCTCATCCAAGGAGACATGCCTTCTCTGCCACTGTGCCCGCCTTATGGAACATCCTTCACCCTGAAATTGGATTAGCCCCATTCCTTTTGATACTCCAGAAGGCCCTCAAGACCTCATAACGTTATCAGGTCTGGAGCTCCCAGAGAATTAGAGACATGTTTAGATGGCCCCATTGATGAGCTGGCAATTGTTTTCCCCTCTTTGCCTAGGATTAGTATCTCTGTTTTTATAAAATTTACTGTTCATCTGAATATCTGTGGTTTTCATATGCAGTTTTATGTTTGTTGTGCACTACCCAGGGTTTCTCATCTTTGGTGAGATGGGCGAGACATACATTTGATTAATAAATAAAAAAGTAAATATCAATACATGCCCTTTGAAACAAGATTTTCCATCAGGTCAGTTTCAACTCCAGTAGCTGCACTGGTGAAAAAAACTCGTAAAGAAGATCTAGCGTATACATTTGTGCAGCACGCTTAGCTTGGTTAGTTTAACCTTAGTTTGCTTTTATTGCTTAGCAGGCAGCATGAGCTTAACCTCTTTAATTTATGGTTCACCACATTGCACAAGACTAGAAAATGAGTCAGGTCTGAAGTCTGCTGCTGAGAAAGATGCAATGCTCAAGGGGCTGAACACAAGCAGCAGAGGAGAAGTTTTGCACAACGGCCTGTTGGCTCATCCCAGATTCTGTTACGATTTTAAAAATTGGATGTTCTCTGTGGAACATCATTTCCCCCAAGGATTCCTTTTCTATGGAACATCATTCCCCTGAGGTACAATTGGCCTCCACCTTGTTGCTTTTCTGAAAGGCCCTGAAGGTGTGATTTTGTCAGCAGGCCTGGGAACCATGAGTGGAGATGGAACCAATCAAGTGGTTGATTTGATTATGTTGCTGCTGCCATGGAGGCATAGGTTTTTATGCTGTGGATTTTTGATGTTGTAAACTATCCAGATTCACCTGTTTAATAATAATAATTAATGATAATGGATATTTTTATGAGGCTACCAGTTCCAGCATGTGTTTTGTCTAGGTAATTCATGCTAGCCGTGTTTGCAGAAATAGAAGATGCCCAGTAAGGGTGGGCAGGAGACTCTTGGCTGCTCAGCCTATCCACCAAGCTGATACATGGGTCAGGTCAGATCTCCATCCATCTAATAACTGAGCAAGGCCTGGAGAGTGGATCTCTTTTTTCAGCAATTCTATTTGCTGAATTTTCTTCTCTTTTTCTCTCCTTCCCCCTTCCTTTTCCCAAGATGCTCTACAGTTCTGCACCTTGATGTTGGTGATTAAAGAAATGTCAGGGCTATAATAACTTCTTTTGCAAAAGAAAAGAGACAGAAAGCTAGCAAAACGCTGCAAAGGGAACCAATTGCCCCTGTTAAAAGACCGAAGATTTTTAAAGAGCTGAATACATGAGCTTCTCAAGGTGTCAAAGCTCTTCAACTGCCGGGTGCTTTTGCTAATAATACCCATACAAACAATTTGCAAGAGCTACCTAGCTTGTGTCTCAGAGAACAGCTTTGGCACAGAGCTGATCAATAGTCTCCAGTTGCTAATGAAGAGGAAAGCAGAATAAAAAGGGCAACCAGAAACAAGGTGAGGATGAGGAAGGAAAGTTGAGGCATCAGGATCCTTTCAAGGCCTCCGGGAAAAAACAGTGAAAACCTCTTTCCTTGCCCATTTTCTGAGATCAAGGTCTAACATGACCAGGGCTGCAAGACCTTAACCAATATGGCAATGGAGAAGGGGGAAGGGACCAGCTGAAACAGTGTACCTAGTGGTGAAGGTGCTGGACTACCACGGGTGAGATCCGGGTCCAAGCCCATCCTCAGATTGTTCAAAGAACGTCCCAGGTTCAAGTGCAGGCCAGGTTTTGTTGAAGAAAAACACTCAGTGGGCAAGTTGCTTGCAGCAAAAGACAGAATTTTTTGAAAAGCCAGTCAGCAAAGCAGACAGTCAGCAATTCAAAGGTGGCCAACTTTGAAAGCTGTGATTACCTACCATGCGTGCGAAATAAACTCTGCCTCTGATTCAAGCAACTTGCCCAGTGAGTGTTTTCCTTTAAGAAGACTCAGTCTGGACTTGAACCTGGGACTTTCTTCTAACCAGGCATAAAAGCTCGTTAGGGAACTTGACCTCTTCTTCTCTCTCAACCCAAGAATCACAATAATGTGGTGGTGTAGATATTGGAGTAGGAGCAGGAATGCCCAAGTTTTAATCCATGCTCAGCAATGAGGCTCAACAGATGACTTTGGGCCAATCCTTTCCTCTCAGCCAAATCTGAATTATTTGTTATGAAGACAAATAGGAGAAGGGAGCGTTAAGTACACCACTTTGAACTCCTGAATGGAGTATAAATCTAACCAAGTGTCAACCAGAGTCAAGATGGATCAGATTACATGAGATGGACTAGCGCTTATGCAGAGCACCATGTTAGGAAATGCTATTCTAGATCAGTTTTGAGGATATTCATATAAATCTGTTATCTAGGGTTCCAAGTGATCTATCTAACATAATTCTGTAAAATCTTGAAAGGTCCTCTGAAAGCTTTTGATAATTCTGTCTCCTTTCTGGGCTATCGAGTTACTTTGCTTCATATTTCAGTACAGCCAGTCTTTGAGTTAATGGTCCCAATAAGGGAAGAGGTTCTATTAAAGAATATCTGTTATTTTTGAATGAGATTTTATGCATGTGTGTTTTACATATATTACACCTAAATAAAATGGCAAACATGTTTATAGACAAGTCTGGTCATTTAATTCAGCCTGCCAAACTGAGGCTTGTTAAATCAAGGGTTTATTGTTTTGTTTGTCCAACACAATTACATTCCTTCCTGTGTTCAGAAATTTGGGGTCTTGAATTGGTAGTCCCAGAACTATCAATCTGCCAGATTACAGCTGAACATCAATAAAAAACTGGAATGGATTAAGAGGGGCATTTGTATGATATCTGTTTCACTCACTAAATCCATGACACACACTCCAACCTGTCTTCTTGATATTATATTTCTCCAATCATCCTTCTCTGGTCTGGTTGTATAAACTTTTGGACATTGGTGGCTACAGGCACTTCTGAATGCAATCACTTTTAATTATGAGATGCTGCTAGCAAAAAAGAAACAGAACTTAGGGAAGCGTTAAAGTCAAATAGGAAATTTTTGATGGCACCGTGAAATTGACAAGAATGCCTTCTCTGGTAAGATCAGTTGGGAAACTAGCTAGAGAATAGGCAAAATTTCCCCCTTCTTCTCCATACCTCCCCCGAAGTGGGCAGGAAACTATTTATTTCACTTTGTTAAAAAAATCCAACATCAAACAGAATGGAACAAAGATATCCTGACTCAAATCATGGCACGGTCTCAGAAAACAGAAGTTTAAAAACACAGCAGCAACTGAGGTGTTATTGGTTGCCAAGACAAAAAAAAAATGTGGCCTTTGGTGGATTTTCTTTTTCCCCCCAAGTTACAAAGTGGGTATCATATTCTCACATTCTGGGCCCAGCAGACACTGTACTGTTTGTGATATGAGCCTGCTCAACTGCAAAAGGCCAAGATTACCGCTATTCTCGTGTGCATCTTTCCGCAGTTAAGACGCTTGGCTTGTCAACTGGAAGGTTAGCAGCTCGGCAGTTCAAGACCCAAGTGCCACTGCGTAATGGGGCGAGCTCCCATTATGTGCCCCAGCTCCTGCCAACCTAGCAGTTCAAAAGAATGTAAAAATGCAAGTGGTTAAATAGACACTGCCTAAATTGGTGGGAAGGTAACAGCGTTCCATGCGCCTCGGTGTATAGTCATGCCAGCCACATGACCATGGAAGCATCTTCGGACAATGACGGCTCCCTCTGCTGTG
>JANHZU010000178.1:119842-133326 GCA_032468055.1 Acrochordus granulatus
ACCAAACGCTTTTAATTTTCTCATCACATAGTCTATTTCAGTTATGGGGTCTTGCAACACCAACACCAGATCACCAGCAAAGGAGCATACCTTGAAGTTTTGATTCCTCACTTGGAGGCCGTTCATCTTTACCTCTTGTCTAATGTTTCTCAGAAGAACTTCCAAAACCACATTAAGCAGTGGTGGGGATAAGAGACATCCTTGATGTATCGCTTTCTGAATTTCACAATTCTCCGTTTATAATTATCTGCAGCTTATACATCAGTACATACATCAATATCAAACTCTACAAGAAGTTCTGTCCCAAGTCCATGTTCCGTGCCACTTTAATCATAAATACCAATTCAAATTATCAAAGGCTTTTTCCACATCCAAAAATATTAAAGTGGCCAGTTTGTCAGTACATTGTTGGAAATATTCTATAGTAGCTCACACAACTCTCACGTTACCTTTCATCAGTCTTTTAGGGGAAAAGCCACACTGATCTTCATATATATATAATCCTTTAACACCTTCTTCAATCTATTGGCCAAAATTGATGTAAAAATTTTGTAATCATTAAGAAATTAAATTGGCCTGTAATTCTTAGTTGGAATGCACTATTAGCTGCCTTCCAAGAGTCTGGCATTGGTGCACCCTGCATAATTGAATTATCAAGTCTATTTATCATAGATAACAATATTTGATCTTCAAAACATTTATGGTAGAAATTGGTCAAACCAACAGGGCCTAGTGCTTTTGACATCTGACTTCTCTTAATAACTTCCACTATTTCCATAGTCATTATTGGACTGTTTAAGGTACACTGTTCATCATTCTTTAGGCAATTTTTTAGGTAAGAGTCTCTCTCTTCTTCTGAAACAATATTCCTTCACAAAGATTAGGATAATAATTCCAAAAGACATGTTAGAGTCTTGTATTTTCTATTAATATAGTCTCTGCCTCTTGAATTTTTGTAATTTTTATGTTCCATTTGCTTCCTCAGTCTACAAGCTAACCATCTCCCAGGTCTGTTCTCACACTCAAAATATTTTTGCTTTGGAAATTTCAATTTCCTTTCAGTTTCATTAATTGTTATTTTTTATCTGATTAAGCAAGTCCACATCCGCCGGCAATTTTTGTAATTCTCCTTCCTTTACTTTAAGTTTGTTTAATATATTTTGCATTTTATCCCTTAATTTCTTTTTTATGCCCGTATGACCCATGCATTGTTTTAGTGATAGAAGCGTGTCCACACTACTGCTATGTTGGCATAACGATAGTCGTAAAACTCAAGAAGAAGCTATAAATCATGAATGTGAAATGATATGAGTGTGCTAGAAGCTATGTTGATATGGCACATTTAATCAAGCCTATGGACCTGCATAGCACACTAAAGTTTGTTTATTTATTTAATTTGTATGCCGCTGAAATCCGGAGACTCTTGGCGGCTAACAATACTAAAAACATTTCATTTAAAAATAAAAAATAATAAACACATTGAAATAAAATAAAATAAAGTTGAACCTCGGTTAGTTGTTTTGTGGCTTAGCACAATAGCTCTCAACTGATGGTTTGTATATCAGAATTAGAACTTGGTGTTCTTTAGGTAGAACAAGTAAAACAATTGAAAGGTTTTTCAACTCTTAGCTTATGTGATAAATATAATAGCACGATGCTTATAATGTACAAACGGCCTTCCTGGGGACTTATAAAACAAAGGCTTGAGAGCCACTGACTTACTGGCTTGTGTGACCCCATCCTGCATGATCAGTTTATGCCTCAGTGTATTATGTCAAAACCCAGAAGATGACCAGATTTAAGTGGATAATGCACATTTCCATCGAAGGTGCACGTCAAAGCTCCCTTGTGGATGCAATCCATTTTGTATCAACCAAGCAGAGCTGGTCACTGGGATGGATGGTCCATTTTCTTAAGAGGAGGAAGGAGTCTGACGTAACTGTGGGCTTGAAGATGAGCTCATCTTCAATGTGGGGTCCTTGCTGATCTTGCTGGTTTTCTTGCAGATGGTTCATTGCCCAACTAGGCAACATCATCAGTGCTAGAAGGGAGTGGGATTTGCTCTCTGTTTATGTACAAGTGGTTTGCCCTGTCAGTGTTGGTGGGAGTGTTCTTGCTGGTTCCTTGATTAGGCTGTTATTTATTTATCTGTCTCTATCTATCTCTATCTATTGTCTCTTTTTCTATCTATCTATTTCTCTATCCTTCTTTCTATATCTATCAGTCATCCTTTTTTCTCTCTCTATCGATCTCTATCAATCTATCCTATCTATCTGCATCCGGACAGGCCGTTATTGTACGGCTGCAGCCACTGTCCTCCCTTTGGCTGGCCCCCTCCCCTTCCCCAGCCGCTTCACTCTGGATTGCTCCCCCTTTTCATTCATCTTCTCATTTGCATTTCGGCCACCTGCCCTGCCGTCTTCTCCATTAGCAGGCTTCGTCACTTAGCATCAGTCCAGGTGTTGCCGGGAGAGGTTCAGTGAAGTTTAGACAAGGGTATCCATGTGGTTCAAACAAGCGGAAAGGAAGTGTCTGATCCAACTTCATGGTGTGCAGTTGCTTTTGACAAGGTCAGCCCTTCAAGAGCAGTGGGGACAGCATTTAACGAACGCTCCAAGCTGACACCAAATGAATCAATTAAGCTGCCGTGCCAGTCTTCCAGAGACTCAGCCATCCCGATTTGTGTTCTACAAAAGAAGCCAATATTTTTCTGCCGTTTAGAGAGTCTGAAAAACCTTATTTACTGTTTCAGCACCAGTCCTCCCCGAGATCTGATCCACAGATAGCCACGACGACTGCAAGCTTCTCAAATTTCCACTTTGGTTTGTGTTTTGCTTTACAACCAGTTCAGTGCCAGTTGAATTAACAGCAGCCTGACAGATAGACGATGGAGTTATTAAAGCTCTTCGTGGCATGGAGAGCTGCCAGCTTCTTCATCAGCTCTATGTTTGCAGCAGAACTTATGGCCCAATGGCCACAGGTAGCCTCCTCTCACCACTGTGGGGTTGCTCTGCCAAAATGAACTGAGCGTCTTCTGGAGATTGTGACTGCCTCGTGGGGCTGTGCTTCAGCATTTTGTTTCCTGCTGCTTGAAGGAAGCTCTGTAATAAATGAAAAGACACAAAAACTCTCCATGTGTGCATAAATCACACACTAACCGGTGGGTGCGCACAACAGGCTAAAATAGGGGCTGGGCATTTTGTGGCCTGTGTTGTGAAAACGTAACTATTAGCTGTGTTCACACACCATGGGCTCAACTAAATTAGTTACAAATGCATTACAAGCGCTGTATTTGTGCAGTGATAGTTTTCCCTGTGCAATTCTTTTGTGGATTAGTGTATTACAGGAAAGCCAAACCAATGAACTAGTTAATGGTTCAATGCGTGCTTAACGAAATAATGTGGCAATGATGTTGAGCATTGTGAGAATGCTACCGGTAGTCCTTGACTTATAACCACAACTGGGATCAGAATTTCCATTGGTAAGCAAGTGGTTGTTAAGTGAGTTGCACCTGATTGTATGACTTCTTTGCATGACTGTTGAGCAAATCATTGCAGCTGTTAGTGAATCAGGAAGTCATTAAGCAAATGCAGCTTCCCCCATGGACTTTGCTTGGCGGAAGATGGACGGGAAGTCCACAAATGGCAATCACATGACTCCAGGACACTGCAACCATTGTAAATACATGCCTGTTGCCATTGCCCAAATTTTGATCATGTGACCATGGGGATGCTGCTGTGGTTGTAAGTACAAGGACCAATTGTAAATCATTTTTTCAGTGCTGTTATAACTCTGAACAATCACTAAACAAATGGTTGTAAGTCAAGGATTACCTGTATTTTTATTTTATCATGTGATGTGGATTGAATCAATGCATGAAGCCAAAGTAGGATTTAATTGTTTAGCAATTGCATGTTATGTGGGAACAGCTACTCAGTTTTAAGAACTCAGGTTTAAGGGGTTGTATGAACCTGGGTTAAGCTGCTTTTTCCTAAGTACGGTGGGGAAGGAAAATGTTTCTAATTGGGACCAGTATGAGCAGAACGGAGAGATTTCAAGCGTTTCCCTAGGTTTGTAAAATCCCCTTTTCCACCCACACAATGAGTTAGAAATGAAAATAATGGTCTCATTTGCCCATTTTCTGCTGCCATGGTTGAACGTGTGATTCCCAAATAAACAGAAAAAGCAAGCCATTTTTAACATTCTCTAAAAGTACAATTTTCAAATGAAAAGCATTTACCCATGAAATAATGTTGTGTCCTCTTTTGATATCTGAATATTAGTTTTAAGTACATAGTTTTTGGGAGAAGGAAGGCTGATTGGTTTGAATTTCTCTTTCATGTCCATATCCTTCCCTGTCTCACCATTTTATTATTCCCACAGCCCTGTGAGGTAAGTCCAGCTAAGAGCAAATCATCTTCAACCAAGATCTTCATGGTTGAAACTAATGAAGGTTTAATTCCTGGTCTGCTCCTCTCTTATCTCACTACAAGTCTGTTGATGAGAAGTGTAGGAGAAGAGATGGCAGAACCAGGGGAGAGGTCAAAAGAGGAGGTAGTCTAGAGTCACTATGTAGCCACAAACATAGTAAGTCTGACCCCTCCTGATTCCTTGAACCTTAACCGGTGCCAACAAGGTGCTGACCTTGAAAAGGTTCTTTTGTATAGGCCAGTGAGGTCCAACCTTGGCACTTCAACTCCCAGAATTCCTCAGCAAGCATTCTGGGAGTTGGAGTTCACGCATCTTAGAGCTGCCAAGGTTGGGCATGCCTGGTATAGGCTTTAAGCAGTGAATTATTTAACTGGAACCTTTAAGACCTTTCGTGCTTGATAGGAAGTTCTCCATATGGCAAAAGAAGATTTATGGAACCACGACTTCCCTTTGAACGCCACCCACACTCCCTGGATCATCTTGGTGGCGAGCTACAGGGGCTTTTGAGCATCTTGGCATCTGGAAAGGGGCACAGAGCAAAGCCAGGCTTTCACCGCCCTCAGCGTTGCTCTGCACTCCTCGGCTTAGAAGTGATCCGCAACTCTTTCTGCGCTTGAGATTTTAAGTGTGCAGCTCCCCTTTGCAACAGATGCCTCTCCTTCTCTCTTTCCCCAGACACATTTAGTAAGCAGTTTCTCTCTCTTTTCTCCTTACGTGCCATTGCCTAATTAACTTATCCATCATGCTTGTTTTCTCCTTCTCCCCCCTCTTTGAAGTGTGCATCCCACCAAGCTCTCCTCATTTTTCAAGTGGATTATCTTTTTCCACTGATCTGACCATGGTTTGAATTCCTTCCTTCTTTTGCTTTGTCCTCACCTATTTTTTTTCTCATCGGATGCAAAGTAAAATTCTCTCAACTCCATATCTTGTTTCCTTTCATCTCGTTATCTACTCCTATCCCTCTTTAATTCTCCTTTTCTTCTTTCTGCTTCTTACTCCAATGCTCCTATCTGCCTTTCCTTGACTCTAGTCCTCTTTATGTCCTTATTTTGTGCTTCCTTACATTTGTATAATTCCTATGCCTTCTTCCTCCTTTGTGATTTAAAAAATGCTTTTCCTTCACTTATCAATTTCACTTCCTTTGCTTCTTTCTTCTTTAAATTTCCATTGCCAAATCTTCTACAGGTAGACCTTGACTTACAAGTTTAGTAACCGTTCAAAGTTACAACAGCACTGAAACAAAAAAGTTTTATGACCGATCCTCACACTTACAACCATCACAGTATCCGCCCAGTCATGTGATCAGGGTTTGTGCGCTTGGCAACCGTGTTATTTACAAAAGTTGCATCATCCTGAGGTCATGTCATCACCATTTGTGATCTTCCCGGCTGGTTTCTGAGAAATAAAGCCGACGGAGGAAGCTGGATTTGCTTAATCACTACCATGATTCACTTAACAGATGCAGTGATTTGCTCAAGAGCCACGGCAAGACGCGTCTAAATTCAGGCACGACTCACTTAACAACCGCCTTGCCTAGCAATGACAATCCTGGTCCCGGTTGCAGTCACGAGCTGAGGACTCCCTTGCTCATGCTTGTTGTAACGTCTTCAGTCTCTTTTTGGTTCTATTGAGAAACGGTGCCTTGCATTCAGCGGCTCCCTCCCTCTCCTCTCTTCCGCTAATTAAGTTTCCTTCCTGATCCATTAATCAGCTTCCTTCTTTCCTCCTCCCCTTCCCCAAAGGTGGAAACCATATCCGATTCTGACACCGAAAGCCGGAGCTGTCGAGAGTTCCACTCCATAGGTGTTCAAGTGGAAGAAGATAAGCGGTATGGCTGGTTAAGCATGCTTCTCTTCCCTCTCGCGCGCGCCCCGTGCCACCTGTCCCCTGCATTTATGCGAAACCTCGTCAGCCGCATCGTCTCCCCCCACATCAGTGTTTGCAAGGCAGCATTTCCAGAGAGACTGTGAGAAGCAAGAAAAGCTGTAGGCGGTGACGGCTAAGGACGGCGGAGTGGAAAAGGAAGCCTCCGGGCCAAGACCGAATATCGTTGCCCCGTCTTGGGGTTGAGCAGCATTAGGGAAAGTCAGAATGACTGCAGGGTGCCTTTTGAGGGACTTGGCTAGACGATACCCCTTTCAGAGGACTCTGGGAGGGGTTCACAAACGAGGCCACCAGCAGAGACTGAGGCTTTGAGCCTTTCTTGGGTGCAGCACCTGGGACAGAGGGTGGGCTTCAAGCTACCTCTTGATATTTTTTCTTTTGACCCCTTCCCCCACGCCACCACAGATGTCCCTGCCCAGACTAGATCAAATGACAGCCCTGCAAGGCAGGTTAAATCAGAGGTGCACAATTTGGGACCCCAGGACCTTTAGGACCCGCAAGAATTACTTCTCTTGAGTAAAGCTGTTACCACAACTGTAATGTTTGATGCGAAACATAAAATCCACGATTAGAGAGTCAGCTGGCAAGTGGTATTTCAGATTCCGAAACAAAATGTAGCAAAATCAAATGGCAGGTGGTTCTCACTTAACGACCACTCATTCAGCGGCCGTTGGAACTTACGACAGTGCTGAACGGATGGTACTTAATGAGTGGTCACAGCATCTCGTGGTTACGGGATTGCCATTTGAGACCTTCACTGTTGGCTTCCCGCAAGCAAAGTCAATGGGAAGTGAGCAGGCGGTCATAATGAGCCACCCACGTGGCGATTCGCTTCATGATGGCAACCAGAAATACCAGAATTTCATTGACAAGCAGCACAGTCACAGGGCGTCATGCTTTATAACAGCCTCATTTAGTGGTGGAAATTGCAGTCCCAGCTGCCATCATTAAGTGAGGACTGTGTATGCAGTCAATATTGCCATTTAGGAAATGCTGTCCAGTGGCTGAGGCACATGACCCCTGGACCTATTAGGAATTTCAGTTGGGCTGATTTTGGCGTTCCTACCCCGTCTTCTCCAACCTTGGGGGCCACTTGGATCTGTTGGACTTCAACTCCCGTCATTTCAAAGTCCAACATGTCTGGGAGACCCGGGGACCATGGGCCCCTGTGAGAAGACAAGCAAGACAAGTGACGTAAGAAGTAGCATGATGCCCGTCACGTAAATGATAGATGGGATACCATGGCTTATCCAAGACACCTCCATAGACGTTCGGGACAATCTAATTTAGAGTGGGAATGAGCAAGGACTCCCAGAAGGGAGCAATCCCTGACTTCGAAGGAAGGACGAGCGCCCATGTGCACAAGCCAGAAAGTCTGATGTACAAACTTTGGGGGACTCGCCAGCCTGACATCCCTGCAGTTCGCCACCCGGACTCTTGAATTTCAGAGCACCTCGCGACGTCCCCCATTTCTTCTTCCAGCGAGCCATTAGCCAGCACATCCTCTGCTGCACTCGGTCTCTCTCTGGTCACTCAGCATCCATCCCACATTGGTTGCCATAGAAACAGGCCAGGGAATGGAAGGGAGGAAGCAGGCTGATGCTCGCGCAGGAAGGCAGGGCATCCGTTCCTGCTCGGCGAAGGCTCCTCTGACTCTTGGTCACAGTCGCTTTGCCACAGAAAGAGACGTAGATTGCACCCTAAACCTATCGCACTGGATGTGGAAGACCCGGCTTCCCAGGGCTCCCCCATATAGTACTGACTTTCTAATTCCTGGGCCCCAAAGTAGTTCATGCAGGTGTAGAAGTAGCTTGGCTGGGAAAGGAAGCCGTTGATGGCATTTGGTTCCAAGGATGAAGCGTATTTGGAAACCGTGAACCGTCCCAGTGTCAGCCAATGAATATCTGGAACTAGCAAACCGCCTCTGGAACGTGCAAATTGGCGCGTTCCAGGCGAAAACTGGCCTGTTCCAAGAGAGTGATAAGAAGGGAAAAAAAAATCTGTGCCAGGCTTCCCATTTCACGCATCCATCTCTGTCATCAGTTTTGAGCACCAATCAAAAATAGAGGCTGAGCGTTTCGTATTTCCCTTTCTGGAAATATCCCTGCCCCACCCCTGCATCATCCGGCTTTTATTCAATACTTGTGAAAGAAGTTTATAATGTGCAGCTCACCGAGGGTGAGAAAGTTCTGTACAACAGAATTGGGAAACGCGACCATTTCGGGTGATGCGACTCCGCGGTCAAAGTAGAACATGCTGAGCTCGTGGAGCAAGCCTCTTTTGGGTTATGGAGTTCCAAGGTGTCAGGGCCAAAACCAAGAATGAATGTGATGATCCTTCCGAGTTATTACACACCTACAGACAAAACCTTGCCAGATTGAGGACTCTACTATCTGCAACGCAGTCTACACGCTATTAAGGAGGGGCTGTCCTCATCCCCTTTCTCTCACACATGATGCCTGGGTTGAGTTTCCTCTTATTCGTCTGAAATGCACCCCTCGCTCCTGGGAGTCCACCTCCTTGTTGCATTCCATCGCGCCGGGAAGTCTAATCCTTTCTCCCCCTCATCCCAGGCGTGCTCGGTTCAAGCGGTCCAACAGCGTGACGGCTGGTGTGCAGGCTGACTTAGAGCTCGAGGGCCTGGCTGGGCTGGCAGTGGCCACCGAGGACAAGGCCCTTCAGTTTGGACGTTCCTTCCAGCGGCACTCTTCCGAGCCCGAATCCACACGGCAATATTCGGTCTACAAGACAGTTCACACGCAAGGGCAGTGGGCCTACCGGGAGGACTACCAGATGCAATACGACACGGTGGAAGTGCCACGGCAGGAGTCCTGGATGGACCGAGGGTCCCGTAGTCTGCCAGATTCCGGGCGAGCATCGCCTTGCCACCGGGATGGCGAGTGGTTCATCAAGCTACTGCAGGCCGAGGTAGAAAAGATGGAGGGCTGGTGCCAGCAGATGGAGCTGGAGGCAGAAGATTACGATCTGCCAGAAGAGAGTGAGTGTCCCCGGGGCTGGAAGGTTGGGCAGCTCCATCTGCACCGCTCCTGTAGCTGGGCGTAAGCCAAGCTGCGGGGATGTGCTGTTGAACATCTTTTGGACAAGGAAATTAATACTTAACTAGAGAACGAAGTGACGATTGCAGTGAGAAGCGTCCAACATGTAGAGCAATAAATCAAGGGCCATAAACAGATTTCAGGTCGCTTTTCAGACGAGGGAGCGTACCTGCGAGGGCCAGGCGGGCACAGCCCCTCTCGCACCTGGCAAAAGAGAATGTGCCACTGAAACGCTTTTCAGAAGAGGAGAGAACATCCATGCATTCCTCACTGAGAGAGAGATGCCATTGCTCCACTTATTTTATCGCAGGCAGTCCTTGACTTATGATCAGTTGCTGAGTACCCAAAAGAAAGAAAGAAAGGAATTTGCAACCCAGATTTGAACTTCCTGTGGCTGGAGACCCTCCTTAGCCACAGGACTGCATTTGGCCACTCAGCAACTGGCCCACCTTCACAGCTATTTGCAGGATCCCACGGTCACTCAACCACAATTTACATTTTTTTGCCAAAACTCTAGCAAAACATACCCACTGAAAACAATGCGCTTGCTCAACAACTGCGGCATTCACTCCACAACCATGGATTTGCTTAAAGGTCATTGAGATTTGTGAACAACCACCACAAAAAAGGTCATAAAATCCAGTCAGTCGCGTGACGAACTGGTCACAATTTATGACTGTAATTCTGGGCTCAATTACATTGTAAGTTGAGGACTACTTGTATTAAGGAGGTGTCTGAGTCTCCCATCTGACTTGTAAAAACCAGTTCTTCAGAGACCTGCTATCTCCCCGGCACTGATTCAGACCCAAGGAAGGGAAACTCTTCCATGGGACTTTTTCTGACTGGGAAGTATGGAACCCAACCAAAAAGCGGATGAACCTTACCCTTGAGCCAGACGTGAAGGTTGTACATAAGCAAGGCTATCAGCAAAGGAGGCAAAAAAGTCAAGATGGCAACCAGGTCGTGTGATTGAAGCTACGTCATGCCATCTTGACTTTCCTGACACACACACGCACGCACACAGAGATGCCATTGGTTGTAGAAAGTGCAGTTATGCAATGTTTGAATACACAGGCTACCCCCTCTCCTGCTTTTGGGTAGAAGTAAATTCACCTGCTAAATTAAGCCAACATATTACATACAAGAAAACCCACCCAGCTATTTTATTCGTGGTTAGCCTAATTTTTCATAGGTTGTCTGGTATCATATAAATAGACAGGCAACTCGAAGGTTCACGTAGAAATGTATAATAAGAGGCAGAGATTTTTTTCCCCCCTTTCTGGGGGATTGTGTAAATATGGCCTTGATGTCTTGCAATCAACATGCCATCTTCGAAACCTAGGAACAGTATGCATGGGGCTGATAGCCCCATGCATGGAAGGGGGGACTAGCTCCTTCAGCAATTTAGAACAGGAGAGTTCCTCTGATGTTACTTGCATTTGAAGGAAATCTGCTATTAAGGCCAAATTTGGGGGCTTTTTGCCTATTGCAAATGCCAGTTTTCAAAAGAATTAACTTTTTCTTCTAGGTTGTTCCAACAAAACAGTATTAACAAGCTTCTCCCAATAGTGGTTTGGCTTGTCTTTAAAAAATGGCTCTTTAAATGCAGAAACCTGTGCAATGTCATAACTGATTTGTCATGCAGAAGAACTATCAGGAATTACCACTTCAGACCAGATTTAATCTATTCCAATAATGACTGTTTTCCACTGATTTTCTTGCTTTGCCTTGTTCCTGTCCAGTTCTTGAGAAGATCCGTAGTGCGGTTGGCAGCGCCCAGCTCCTGATGAGCCAAAAAGTCCAGCAGTTTTACCGACTCTGCCAGCAAAATATGGTGAGGGGAACATTTGGTATATAAAACTTAACATGTCTTCCAAATTTTGGAGTGGTTAAAAAAAAAGTCCAATTTCTTCAAGATTTCAGTTTCTGGTGACTTCATGGACATGTCCAGGGAGTATTTTTAGAAACAATACAATAGTAGTTTGCCATGAATTTCTTCTGAGTTGGTAGACTTGACTTCTAGCCTATAACCCTGGAATTTCTAGTGGTTCCTCCTTAATTTTCAAGTCTATGCAAGGTCGGCCTGATGCTGCTACCTTCTGAGATTTTGGAAGGGGGTTGTGAAACTTTTTCATGCCACCTGTGAATTCAGCCAGTTTTTCCCTGGACATCATTTGCAGTAGAATGCCAAGCTGTCATTAAAATGACACATGTTACAATACACCAGGAATGGGCAAAATGTTGTCCTCTGGATGTCCATGAACTGCAGTTGCCAGCAGATCAGGAATGTCTACAGGATGTGGTCCAAAAGTCGGTATAGAAGTCACAGCAGTGCAGTTGAAACTCCACACTAAAAATAAAGTTTTGGGCACACCTTCATGGATGCCATCTTCACCCTTTTGACCACACCCTGCAATCATGCCTGCCTCAGACTAAATCTGACTCTGCCCCCAAACTTTAAAAGTTTCTCCCTTTCATTTTCCTCCTGGCAGGATCCAAATGCTTTTCCCATGCCCACTTTCCAGGATCTGGCTGGATTCTGGGATCTCCTACAGCTCTCAATTGAGGATGTCAGCATAAAGTTTGCCGAACTTCAGCAACTCAAGGCTAACGGGTGGAAACCCATTGAGGCCAAGGTAAAAAAGGAGGAAGAGGAAGGGATAAAATTTCGGATGACACAAAAAACGGTTCCGTTGTCTATCCTACTGGCTCTTTTTCAATCTGATGAAAGTAAGTTTGCTTTGGAAATTTCTATCCAAGGAGAAAAGAATTGGCTGGACTACGGGTATGTATAAAGCAATGAACAGATCCATGGGAATGTTGTATCTTGCATTTCACAGGAAGTCCTCTAAGTCAGTGGCCTCCTTGGCTTCTCATCCTTCCAAAGGAGGACCTCCAGCCAGATGTCTTCCCAATGGACATTTTCAGAATGAGAAGCATGAACAGCCAGAGAAATGGGCATATCCTAGAAACCATCACCATCACCTCACCACCACATCACCAGGAGCAGCCCCCTCTGCTTACCCACCAATAAAGTAGCAGCCTTATGCTTCACTTGCCCAAGACCCAGTGTGGCAGAATGTCTATTCTCAGATTCTCAGTCGTCCAGGTCACGATGATCGCAAAAAAGCTTTCTCAAAAGGCAACTGTATTTCTTTGGTTTTCAAGGATGTTTTGCTTTCCATCCAGCAAGCTTCTTCAGTTAAAACTAACTGGTGAGGGGTGGCAGGAGTTTAAGGCAAAAGAGAAAGTATAAGTTCCTATACTTATAAATTTTACAATGGTATAATATAAAGTTATATATATTAATATTGTAAAATTGAAAATGTTATAGATGTACATCTTTATTGCAGATATATTGTTTTGCTTCGTTTGCCACAGCCAAGAAATCAGGGAAGTCTCCATTGTAGGCTGTACTTTGGCACACGGTCATTATATGTTGAATGGTTCGCTTTTCGGTTCTACAGTCACAATTCGGCGATGATATTTTGCCCCACTTCTAAAGGGCACCGGCATATCTGCCGTGTCCAGTGCAAATTCAGTTCAGCCTTGTCCTTATTGCATGGAGCTGGTTGAATGCAGGTGGTTTTTTGAAATACAGGGCAAGCTTCGACATAGTGGGGGGCAGTTTTCCATCCCATATTGTTTCCACATATTGTGAATGTTAAAATCATCTTCTCTACTGCTTTGGCAGCCGAGGTGCTTGCTATACTTATAAATTTAAGGCAAAAGAAAAAGAATAAATTCCTGCCACCCCTCACCAGTTAGTTGCAACTGAAGAAGCTCCCTGGATGGGAAGCGAAACGTCTTCGAAAACCGAAGCAGCCCAATATGTGAATTCTGCAGAATAGGAACCTTAACCTCCTCCCCAGAGCATCGCTCTAATGGTACCAGTGACTCTTTCCCATGAAGACACATCTCCTAAAGATCGCAACAAAAGTTTAAAAAGCAGGCATCTGGGTTGGATTTTTCAAGTGGAAGACGTTTCACCTTTTATCCAAAAGGCTTTCTCAATTCTGAAGTTCAGAATTCTCAATTCAGAATTGAGAAAGCCTTTTGGATTAAAGGTGAAACGTCTTCTACTTGAAAAATCCAATCCAGATGCCTGTTTTT
>JANHZU010000178.1:141130-161834 GCA_032468055.1 Acrochordus granulatus
CGACTAACAATCAAGAAGTAAACAGTACCCCAGTCAAGGAACTAACTAGTCAGACAAACAAGCCAACCACAAACAGCAGCCCAATCAAGGAACCACCAAGAACACTCCCACCAATATTGATAGGGCAAGCCACTAGTATACAAAAGGGAGCAAACTTCCAGCACTGAAGAAGTTATCTCGTATGGTAAAGAAAGGTCTACAAGAGAACTACCAACTCAGAGAGCACCAGGGACTCCACAGTTCAGCTCTGAGCTACAGACAGTTCTCTTCTATCAAGACCAGTTTTATGGCCTTTATAGACCTATCCAGGACACAACCATTATGTTGGCTTGGACTCTCTGATTCTCACGGCTATTGCGTTGGTAATTTCTCACATACAGCCAGGAAGCATACAGCCTGATCATTTGACCTGGCTTTTCATGAGATGTCCCTTCCTTCCTTAACAAGAGCAGGGGAAAAGGAATATATTTCTGGGACATTACTCAACTCTGGCACCAAAGCATCGTCAGACACAGATGCAAATATTGTCTGACACATCAAATAAGAGATGATAACTGAAAACGTAATTAGGTACCATGACTCATGCTCAGGCAATATAATCTGATGAAATCAAGTGGTTTTAACACTCTAGTCTGTCTGATGCAGGCTAAGAATTTCTTTCAGTAGGAATTCATACAAAATGAGCCAATGGTTAACCTTTTTTTTGGATATTTGGTGGGTACCAAAAATCTGGAACAGACTAAGCTGCTGTGTCGGACTCTGCAGAGATCCTAAGAATTTTGCAAAACACAAAAATTTGCCTACATCTGCACTAAATTAAATTGGCCCAATATAAGAAATATTACCTATTTGGGATCTTTCATGGTTCATTTTTAATATTATTATATTAGCAGTTCAGAATGTATATAACAAAACAAATCAATATTTAAAAATCTCAGTCAATAAATTATACACTTTATTTAATGCATGTACATAGATGGAGGATTGCAGTCCTCAGTTTTATATATTTTATGTTCTCCATGTCAAGGTAGGTGGCAGTTCAGATTCTCAAGCCAACATGATAAGAAAAAGAGGGTGACAGCTAGAGTGAGTGTCCTATAATAATCCAGAAGCTGCTGTTGATCTCTTAGAGGGGATCTAAATTTTGGCACAAGCTCCGTTTCTTCATGTTCATAATTTAAGGGGCAATTCAGTATAAGTCAGTGTGTCACACACCAGCAAAGCTCCTGAAAGCTAAATGGTGAATTAGCAAACCACAATTTAACCAGGCATCTTGCACAAACTCAGGAGTACAATCAAAGCCTATGGCTTACTGAGCCATGCAGACCAAAAGAAGTGGGTTAAATGACGGATTAGCACAAATACAGCAAGATTGATAGATAGACAGACAGACAGACAGGCCGGCCGGCCAGCCGGCCAATTCTATTTCTGTCAGGGACTAGATTCTTTAAAGTAAATTTCAGGGCAAGCAACTAATCAGCACTTCAGGGAATTCCCAAAGTATGGTCAAAAAATCATGATGGTGTTGATCAAAGCTCTACCTGGTTTTCATGTGCACCAAGATGGATGCCATCTTGATTTTTATGACCACATCATGGGAACACCCCCTACCCCCTTTAAAGATTCCCCCACTTTAGTATGCTTTGTAGTGATGAAAAAGGCAACCTAGTGGAAAATTAATGATATGTAGCAAAATTGCAAAAAATGCATACTTTCTTAAAAAGGCAACTGGACTTTTATTATTAGATGTAACCAGAAAACATTTCAACTCCTATCCAGGAATCTTTTTCAATCCCATATGAAAAAAGAAAAAAGATGATAAGAAATATATGTGTTTCTCATTCATAAAATATATCCTGTTTCCTGCCCCCTTTTGAGAAACATATATATTTCTTACCATCTTTTTCCATTTTTCATATGGGATTGAAAAAGTCTCCTGGATAGGGGTTGAAACACTTCTCAGTTACATCTAATAATAAAAGTCCAGTTGCCTTTTTAAGAAAGTATGCATTTTTTTCAATTTTGCTATAGATCATGACCTGGATTAATGAGAGAATATATATAGACAATTACTGAAATGTGTTTTGCTGGTCTGTTTACAATGAGAGATATTCAGTATGGCTTAGTTATGCTTTACACCCATTCAATCTTATGGCAGAAGCAAAGATCAGATTCAGGGTGGGTCAAGCCATTCCCTTCTCCTCTGTGCGAGATTTCCATGTGCTCACTAATAAATCCATTTCTCTTGTGCTACTACATTGGTCTGCACGAAAATTCGCACAGAAACTCTAAACCTCATGGAAAAAAATGCTGGAATTCACACCCTTGGAGTATTTTCTCTCAAAATATATTTTTCGTGTCTTGTTCAAAGCCATGAATATCCAAGAAGTGTGAAAGCAGACAAATAAGTAGGTTAATCCTGGAACTGCAAATTAGATCAATTCTACATCAGAATTGGCAGATCAGATTCCGAGAGCTGGACTTGAGTCAATGCGTAAAGTACTCCATAGCCTCACTATCCCAAAGATCTAAGTTGTCAGGAGGAAAGTTAATATGTTATTTAATAGAGCTGTGCAATGCAAGGCTTTGCTGCCTTGAGTTGGCCAAACACTGATGTTTCAGTGTCTCAGTTCAAGTCATTAAATTATTAATCAATTTGATTCATCAAATCAGATCCAGCAATTAGATTTAGTCAATCAAAAGATCTACAGACATGTTTTCACCGAAAACCAGTGTTCAAACTGATCCAGTCTGAGGATTCAGACTTTTCCAGCCGAATCAGTTTGACAAACTCGATTGGACAAAGCTTCTGCTCCCCTGCTGGGCTTCATTTGGACGGGGAATTAGTTTAATGAGACATTTCCATACCCTTTAAAGTCATCCTGGTTGTTTGCAAAAATCTGCTACCATCTCTTTAACCAGTCGACATATTCAAGGGGAGCTGTAAAAATGTCTGCACAGCAGAGTCAAGATACTTAAGGTGGCCACCAGGACTGGTGCGACTGAAGCTCCAATGGCTATTTATTTATTAAATTTATATGCTGCCCATCTCACCATCAAGCAACTCTGGGTGGCTTACAACAAGATAAAACAATGTAAAACATTAAAACAATAAATATTAACATTAAAGTGAAGAAAGATAGCTAAGAAAGGAAGCAAAATACAACAGGGCGGAGGAGGAACCTTCTCTTAATTCACTAACACCTCCAGTATGGAACACCCCCATAGAGACCCCCAGCCAATCTTCAGAGCCAAGTTTAAGGTTCTTCCTTAAGGGGGGGCAGATCTCACTCCAGAGGGCACAATGTTCCAGAGGGTAGGAGCCACAGCAGAAAAGGGTCTTCTCCTGAACCCCACCTACCAGAATTCCTTGGCCGTTTCATTCCTGGTAGGAGGGGTACAGTCTTGGCAAATGGCAGTACTTGGTTTACCTAGTCTGAGCTTAGAAGCTAAGCAGAGGCAGGCCTGGCTGAGATGTGGATGGAGACCCCAGGAAATGGTGGTTTGCAGTCTACTGCTGCAAACTAGACGTTGAAGTTGAAAACCTCCCAGAAAGAAGCAGCAGTAGGAAACTAGGAAGAACTACCAAGCCAAGGGCACAATTGGTTTTTTGTAGTTATTGGGAATCTAGTTCAACTGGAAAGAGTGTTGAACCATGAAATATCTTGAGAAAATCTCTGACATGAATGAAAACTTGGCCCTTCAAAGAACAGCTACTATAGAAGAGACAGTAGTTCTGTTCACACAACATGCTTAACCATCTCATTTATAAACCAAGAACTTGCCTTCATTGGAACAAGAGAACTTTGGTGAGCTGTCAGTTAGCTTACTCTTCTTTCTGGGTTCTTTAGTGTGTTGTGTGAACTCAGCTAGTCTGATTACTTTCATAGTACCACGTTCTATGGAAATGGGCTCCTCCAATACTCAAACATTTCTAAGAAGGCAGCCAGTCAGTCTCTATACTGTTATTCTCACAATCCTCCCTGCCAATTTTCATTGTAACTCCCCTCCATGCACACTACAATGCTCATAAAAATTGGAAGCACGTTGTGGCTGCCATCTTTCCTTTTTTTGACCCCATGCACATATTATTATCCTCAGTAACCTTTTTTTATTTTCTCAGCAGTTTATTGGTACCTCTGTCTAGCTAGCTACCTATCCATCCATCCATCCACCCATATATCCATTCATTTATCCATCCATCTATCCATCCGTCCATCCACTCACCCACCTATCTATCCCATTTACAAGCTTGGGTCCCCACAAGCATTCCTGGAAACGAAGTTCTTGCTGAAACAGAGCAAATTGAATTGCTTTGAAGCACATCTCCTCCTCCACTTCTTCTTTTTCTTTAAATTAAATATGACAAGTTGGTGGGGAAGAAGGCCAAGCAAGTGGAGAGGGAGATCATGATGACTGGGATCCCTCTGTAGAACACAGTTCTGGAACTTCTGACCCAAGTGCCCTCCATCTCCAGCAATTTCACCAGCTGCTGATTTTCAGCAAGCATTTCAATACTAAAGGAGGGGGTCTTCAAGATTTGATGATGTCAGAAGCAATGGGTGGGGGATAAATCATGTATAGGTGGGAAATTAATTGTGGGAAATTAATTTCCACCTATACATGATAAATTAATTATCATGTATAGGTGGAAATTAATTGGAAATTAATTTCTATTCTGGACACATCCATTTTTTATTTTGCCCACTCCACTCCCAACTTTCACTTCCACAGTGCTTACAAGCACTTTGCCCAAGGCCCACCTGCCACCCTCAAGTCCCCCCCACCTGAAGGATATGCAGCCTGTTGGGTTGGTTTTTTGCTTTTTGGTTCATAAACAATATAAATTGAGGCAAAAGAAACAAGCCACTTTCAAGATTAGGTCAGACTCTGTCGAATGCAGAAAGATGCGCACGACAGCAATCTTTTATAAAGAGGAGGAAAGGATCCCTTATTGCAGCCTTCTCGCCAAATCCCCTGCAGAAATTTTCGACTTCCACTCCAACGAGTCCCAATTAGCTGTTCAGCATCGTTGGAACTGAAAGTTCCAAAGATTTGGAGGCTTTGACACGTGGGAAAACTGCATTGTTGCTTCAGCAGAAAACACACGGTCGCTTTAACCACCTTCCTCTGACCTTCCTCGTACCTCTGGTCATCTAGAAGAAACCCCCAAGCCATTAAATCTTCTACCAGGCATCAGGCTCTCCACAAAGGTCCGCTGCTCCTTCTCTTCTTGGCAAAAGGGCGCTTCCCTGAACCAAAATTCATCTCTTATTCAGAAAGCAATGCTGCTCTCTGCTGGCACAGAAACGCGGTGACTGAGGTCTTCTGGCTCTGTGGTCAAACCCCGCGTGGTCTTTGACGCCCCTTCCTTCCTCTTAGCCTCAGTTACCTGTAACCGGCCGAAGGGTCCAGGATTGTTCCCTCGCCAGCCCGTAACTCTTAAAGGGTCTCCCTTGGGGAGCAAGTGCCGCAGCCCTGCCAAATCTGGAAGCCTCATCATCAACTTCACAAGAGAAGGCGGCCACCCGGGCTCCTGATATTTTGCACTACAAGGCCCATGTCTCCTTGCTGTAGTTCACGAGGGCTGGGGCTGCTGGGAGTTGCTATCCAAATGTCTGGAAACCCACATGGTAGTCCTGAACCTTCTTAGCATACCTTTGTGGGGTAAGTTTGCATTCCAGTAGTGACTAAAGGTTTGGCAAGACAGCATCCGGGTTCTCCTGGATTTGATGCCAGCTTCATTTTTCCCAAATGCAGTTGGCTGCACTGTATTTTTCCATAAATAGCAGTTGCAGCTGCCTCGTTATGTATAATTGCACGTAGTCCTTGACTTACAACCAGTCACTTTTAGCCATTGTTCAGAGTTACAATGGACCTTCCAAAGCTACTTACAACCCAGTTCTGAAGTTCCAACAGCTGGGCCTGCCCCGTGGTCACTGGATCACCTTTTGGCACTTGGCAACCACCCCACAGTTACAGCCATTTGCAGCATCCCTCGGTCACATGGCCGCAATTTACTTTTTTGCCAGAAGCTTGTCTTTACTTCTGGCTTCCTACAAAAACGCCCCATAGCGAACAGTGGGTTTGCTTAATAACCATGGCATTTGCTTAACAACCACCACAAAAAAAGGGTCATAAAATCAGAATGTTCATGTGATGACCCACTTTACGACCATCGCAACTTGCAACTGTAATCGCCAGGCTCAGTTATGGTCGTGAGTTGAGGACTACCTGCTACCTCCTTTTTGTGTTGTTTAGTTTTTAGTTGTTTTGTGTTTACCTCCTTTTTGTGTTGTTTGTAGCACAGAAACTTCTGTCCTGTTGCCTTTGGGAAAAAGAGGGTCCAAACCAGTGGCCACTTGGAGAATAGGAAAGCCCCCATCAGCATCACTGCCAGTGACCTAAGGGACGGATGAATGCTTTTTTGGGTATGTGGGTGGGTGTGAATATGTCACGTTGGATCGGTCAGACTTGAAAATGTTTAGCGGTATTTTGGTGCTCGCTTCTCCAAGCATTTTTGTTCTGTTCTGCAAAGACTGTGCATCCATGGCTAAACTGCCAAGAATTTTCCCTGAAGCACGCCATTTTTGGGGCACTGTTCTCAAGAGCAGGTGCAGTTCTCATTCTGCAGAAGATTTTTCCGAATTATACTTTTTAAAACATTAGTAAGCACCGTTACAGAATTTTAAAAAGTGCAAAATCCTGTTGTTGACTACTTTTTGGCTCCTGGATTGGATCAAAAGGACAAAATCAGATCAGCGCAGGAGCAGATACCAACTAAATTACTTTCTCCCTATCCTGGATGTGTGGGATCAAGAATCTGGCTGACTGTAATGTCAGGCTTGATGACCTTTTAGTTATTCCCCCAATATCAGTTCATCCTGGAAACATTCTAAGAAACCCTCCCTGAGCTGAAGCTTGAGGACAAAACACTATTTCCAAAGCCTGAAAACAAATCCATCCGGCCTTCTTGACTTCCAGCTGAATGTTCATGTGCTTTGCGTTAATAATGCGAAAACAGTATCATCTTTAATGTTCTTTTCTGTACCCTTGGACCAGTTTTGTTTCAAAAAGTCTTCTTAACACAGGCAAACATCACCATCATGCCACTCTTGAACATTCCCTTTTAATTAGAAACCAGCCTAGCATCGGCCCAAGCAAGGAACTCGTAAGGTTAACCAGAAACCCGGCAATTCTTGGAACCCAGTGTGTTCCGCCCAATTACACCCCAACTTTTTATTTATTTCTATTAAAAGCAGGAAAAGCCAGCTAAAGGGAGGGAATTGTTTTACACACAGTTCAAACCTATTGGGTTTCGGAGTGATTTCATCCATTGGTTCTAGTCAGTTGGCTCCTCGCTGACGTTGCACACCTACGTGCTGGCTTACATGTAGTCCGTAACATGCTTAGCACGATCTTGTTGATGCTCATCTAGATATTCAGGAGGTGTGGTTTTCACATTACAATGAAATTATAAGTGCAAAAGTTCAGCCTGAGTGGCTCTCAACTGGATTGAGCGAGTTCTTATCGCTGGTCCAAGAAAATCAAGAAACATAAAGCAAGAAATCTCCTAGTTGCTAAAAAGATTAATCAAAAGGGGGCCTCTCATCAAAAGCATAGGAAACTAAAAACTAAAGAAAAAGGGCAGCTGATAGTCTGACTCTACCTGTAGTGGAGATTTGATTAAAATCCCCTTTAAAAAACATGCCATGCTATGTCCTAAACTGCACCTGCTGACACGTTTCTTCCAGCTGGGAATATCCAGCAAAATAACTTCCCCGTCCTACATTCAGGGTTGATTATGCGCCATCAGATTGCTTTCGATTGCTAGACACCACATAGATAGATCTTCTCCCTAGCCTAGAGAAGTAATAGACCCCATTTTTCCATGCACTCAAAGACTTGGTGTGGCGTTTCGTACCAAAGCATGCAGAAAATTTGTTCATCTCCCAAATCTCCCAGATTGCTTCCGTTTTTCTTTTCAAGGGAATGCGCATCCCGGATAAGTTGCACATGGATAGATGGAGTCCCGGGTTGGGCTCTTCTTACTTGAAGTGCTTTCTTCAGCTTCCCATATCTAAATTCTGTTCCAAGAAGACGACTTCAGGAGAGATTTCCTCCCTTTTCCAGATCAGGATGAGCGGGGGCAAGCAGGAATTTCAGAATGCTGGAGAGAGACTAAATAATTGCAAGTCAACTCAATTCACCGGTAGCAGTTTCTGCTACTTGCAACATTAAAACAAGCTTTAAAACAAAATTCTCAAGCAGCCTGAAAATAAGAGAGAAAAATAGCAGGAGAAGCAAACTTTCAGGAAAAAAGAAGACAGATTTCTGTACAATATATGAATATTTCCTTGCGGGCCCCAACTCAGAGGATTCCTTAAAAAGCCTTCAGTCTCACACACGGTGTGCTATGAAATATCCTGAGAGAGCTGAAATAGGAGATTTTCAGCATCTTGGTCCTTGGCATTTGTTTTAAATTGCATTTGGGTTTGTTTTTTGTCTTTTGCATTTGTTTTAAATACCCCAAAGGAAACTAATAGAGTACTTGTAAATATCCAAGGGGCACATGAGATGAATATTTAGGTTGTAGTCATATAATATGGATAAGGAATGGAAAGCTCTTTGCACATTTTCTGTGCTTTGTGGTTTGCTATCCCAGGGTTGCTACCAAATTTTGCCTTGCACCATGCTAGTAGGAAAATTCTTGTTTCTACTGAGGTATCTGTAGGAATTAGGACGGTTGCTAAAAATAAGATTCATGACACTTCTCAGGAGAAGAAGGGCTCTTCACCTCCACCTCTAAGTCGCTGCCAAGTTTAGTGCCAAAGCAGTATCTGAAATGGATCTGGAGGATTTTGCTCAGGCAAAAAATACCCACATCTTCATAGAGGCTGAAGTAAACTTTTTAGGAACCAGTCAATTTTCTCTTCGGATGGGAGGATAGAGGAATGAGTGACTAGAAGCCGTCATTTAAAACACCGAAAGGTTGAATATTCTTTGATTCCTCCCCTTGGCACCAAGTTCTCACCCTACTTATCCTAAATAGGAGAACTCATGATGAGTATTTGGGGAGAGGGATTCTGATTCATTTTGTGGGGGAGGGTGGAGGAAATATCTAACGAGTTGGGGATGGCGGATAGACCTTCTGGAAGGCAGCCGTGACTGGTCTGGTGCCCTCCACTTGAGATGGTGACCGCTCCCGTCACCTCAATGGCCAGTCTGCACAGGGTTGATGAAAAAGCAGTCCATCTGTCCTGGAGGTCAGCCAGGCCAAAGGATACTCCGTATCTCCAGGCCAGTTTCCTTCTGATAGTCCTGCAAGGTTTCATCTCCTTTCTTTTTCTGCTCAGAGCTGCCCAAGCCTCTCCCCCACCACACCCCTAGAGCCAAAGGAAAAGTATTTGGCCAACTTTCTGTCACCTTCAGAGGAGGGTTTGGCTCATGAGGAAGCAGGGAGTGGGGACCAGCATCTGCAGAGTCAAGTGCTGTCTTCGGACGCTTCCAACCAGAGAGCCCCCATGCACTGTGAAAAATATTTCCAAGAGGGGAGGGGGGCTGTTTTTTTTTTAATTCCATCCACCTCTTGAGTTGGAAGAAGCTCTGTCTCTGCAAGAAATATTCCAAGGAACGCACTCAACGGACAGACATGTTCAAGCAAGGCACAGGCCCCATTAAAGGACAAGGACTGGGCACCTCCTGAAAATGCAATGCCTCGTTGGGCCATGGCTGGACTGTCAAGGACTTCCTACCTGAGGAACGCCGGGAAATCACACGGGTAAGCGAGGCACTCTTCAATTTTTTTCAGAGCACAAGTCAGATCTCCCTGTTCCAGAGCTGCGGCCTCTTTCCCTAAGGAAGGCTTCCAAGAAGACCCACAAGCACAAAAGCTAAGCCTGCTTGGGTTATTTGATCTGGTTTTTATCCATAACATTGTAGAACTGATGATGATGATGATTGCTTAAACAGTATTTACAATTCACCCTTCAGCCCAAAACGGTTTTAGAAACAATCCATTACCGCCACTTAGAAAGACACCCACCATGTAGCCAACGTACCTACTCAAACCGTGTGCCTCTTTCTTGTTTTCTTTCTGGAGAATTGCTTGCTTGCACCTCTGCTTTCCTAAAGGGGGGGTGGCTTTCACATCAGGGGTGACCACTCACAGCCCTCAGGGAGGCTGTCCAGAACCATCTCTCCGAAAACGATTGCTGAAAATCTGTAGCAACATCGGCCCTTATTTCATGTTAGGAAACGCATCAGAACGATAACCTTAAAGGACAAAGAAACTCCCCTGACCCACCTGCCCAAAATCTGGGGGTGGGCAAGTCCCCCTGCCTCAGTCACCCTCATGACCCATGAGTCTCACCAGTATCTCACCGCTGCCCTGTTCTTCACGGCACTCCTCAAAAGATGGCCTGCGACCCACCGCCCCCAAGAGACTGCCCACCTCTGATCAACAGCAGCAAGGTTCCTTCTTCGCACCGAGATACCTTGGGCCCTCAATAACCTGGGGGATCTCCCGCCACCTTGGAGGGTATAGGTTGGTGATGTTTGTCGGGGAAAAAAATCTCTCTGTGATGAGATTTTCCCAGATCGCACAAAACCGCCCTTGAAACCCCAGCGCCAAGCTTACACTTTGTGGGATGCGTTCTGTTCAGGAAGCTGGGATTTAGTTCGGACTGGCGACCAAACGGTCAGGCTCCACCAGATCCGTGGTGTCGTTTTCTATCTAGAATCCACTCGTAGCTTCTCAAAAGAGGACAGTACGAGCAGGTTGCCTGCAACGGAAACAAGCTCTGATCATATTGTTCCGTAATGATGAGGTTAACAAAGATGCGGAACGTGGACACATCGGCGGGTTCGCCCGGGACTCTTCGCGGATCTCACTTTTTAAATGCACACACACCGTTTATTTTTCTTAAAAAGAAATCAGGTAAGTCTTTAGAAGTTTAAAAGCACCCTTAAAAGAAGGTTTCTCCAAAAGCTTTTCTGAACTATTGTTTTGAACCGATGTTGGAATAAAGTTCCGGAGAGAGCTAAAGGCCGCAGTTGCTTGTCCGCCTGGAGATGCATTCTTGACTGACCGACCCAGCCGTTCAGAGAGGGCAAAACGCCTTGCAGACAAGACACCTGGGGCCATCTCAGCTCTCTGACAAGACCTCCTCTCCAGACACCTCGCGTGGGCGAGGTACTCTGGGCAGAGGAAGTCCTTTTCTTGCTGTTGAGTAAACCTCGCTGCACCACCCTTCCCACGGTTTCCACACAGAGCCGCCCAGTTGGGCGCATCCAAATCTTCTCATCCTTGAGGTCAAACGTATCCTCCTGTGGAAAGACTTTAGCACAACCTCACATCTTAGCAACTTGTTAAAAATAGGTACATCTCAGGAACTTTTCCAGGAAGCAGGTCCTCCAGATTTGAGATCTGCCAGCAGCTAACGGCACAAAGGGATCCTGGCCCATTCTGTCTCCTCTGCCGCGATGGCCAGAGAACCAGGACCTGGTCATCCCTTGAGCCAGGTCCTCAGTCCGTACCTTAGTTCTTAGCAATGTGCCTGAAAGAAGAAGGCCTTCCGCTCACGAGCAAGGCAAATAAACTACTGTACAGTAATTGCGCCATGTGGTTCCATTTTTATTGTAATGACTTTAGCTGTAATAACAGTAACAATAACAACCTATAAATGAACATAATTAAAAAAATACACTTTGAACATTCCAGACCCAGAGCATTGCTTGGAAGAGCTTGGTCAAGTCGGAAGTCTTGCCTCTCATTTTTTAAACATGGGTTCTTCTCTGTGGGGTGTAGCCACTGGTTTGGCAAAGGCATCACCAAAAGCTGTTTTGATGGCAAAAGCAGATACGTAAGCTTTGCTCCTTACCGGCGGAGGGCTTCTGAGGGCAGCGATAAGAGGAAAATTCCGCCACAGAATTTCGTTCAACTAACTCACCGTGAAAAACTCGTACAGTCCACAGTGGTACAAACCAAGGCTTCGTTTAATGGGTGAAATGTTGCCTTTATATCCCATTAATTATACCCATTACCTCAACTTACAACCACAGTCAGGACCACAACTTCCATTGCTAAGCAAGGCAGTTGTTAAGTGAATTGTGCCCAATTTTACCACCTTTTTGCCATGGTTGTTAAGTGAATCATTGCAATTGGTAAGTGAATTATGTGGTCATTAAGTGAATCCAGCTGTCCTCGTTGGTTTTGCTTGTCAAAAGCTGGCTGGGAAGGTTGCAAATAGTGATCGCATGACCCCATGATGCTGCAGTCGTTGTCAATACATGGCAATCGCCAAGTGCCCAAATTCCGATCACATGATCATGAGGATGCTGTAACGGTTCTAAGTGCAAGGACTAGGTGAATGGTTGTAAGTTGAGGACTACCTGTAGTTGCTTTTTGTCAAATGCCCTCCACAATATTTTGGTGAGCTAATTCTAATCTGATCTTCTCACAAGACCCCAGATATGAAGAGCCTTCAGACATGTGGAATCGACTCCAGTATTTTTTCTACAATCTCCTGTCCCACCTGCCACATAACCCAGGGATGAAACACTGTCATGCCGACAGAGCAATCTCAAACAGAACCATCCACCCAGGAATTCGCTCTCAACTCAAAACTAAGGTCAATGATTGCTTCCTGTCAACCTTCACTCCTCTTTTCTTCACATTTGCTTATCAGAAGTGGACCTTTGCTCCCGAGACGACTGTATTCACTTACATCAGGGTGTCCAACCTTGTCAACTTTAAGATATGTGGATAATTCTGGGAGTTGAAGACCACACAGCTTAAAGTTGATAAGGTTGGACACCCCTGAGTTGGACACCAACCACCACCAGCATCTCAGACCACTTTTGACCGACTTGTGACTGTTGCTTTGTGCCTCCAGCCGGATGTTATTTGGTAGGACTCAAACCTTCTCCCAGGACCTGGACACATGGACTTCCAGAGACAAAATCAGATCATACTGCCTTCAAGTGCTCAGTTTAATTGAAAATATGCGTTGTGTGAAAATACAGCAGTTCCCACCCCAAGCTGGGGTTGGGGGGCAGAAGTTATGCAAAGCTTTGTGTAGGGGGGGCATGACGTAGCGTAACACCTGAATTTCCCTCTCTCACAGCTTAAGGGGTGGGCTATACGTGCCATCGGCTTAGGTTCCAGAACAGAAGAAAAAGCTTTTAAATAATTTCCATTCAACATCTGTCGGAGAACCAAGCTGATCAGTGGCAGGTCTTCCAAAGTTCCACCACATCTGTGCGCCCCACCACCATTCCTGTTCTATTTGTAGGGAGTGGAAAACTCAAGAGACAAAAATGTTACTTATCTTACCTTCCATTGTTCATTCAAATGGAATGCAATCATAACCCCCGGAGCTGCACGTCTAGGAAAATATTTCTTGATTCCCACAATACAGATCCATAAATTCCACTTACAGATAACCTTCTCTGTTAAACTTGTTTCCAGCACTGACAAGAGTTCCCATCAATATCCAGACAGTCCATTTCTCATCCCAGATCTGCAACTTTATCGCTCTAAAGCTTCTCGTCCAAATGATATACTGTATGTCTTAAGCTTTTTCAGCCTAGCCTCACAAGTCCCTGGGCTCTGCTTTGCATGATTTTTCTCTAATGTCCCTCCATCTGAACCAGAAAATGAGCTTGACCTGAGAGCCAATTCAGTCTAGTGGTTCAATCATTGGATTAGAACCTGCAAGACGGCGAGTCCTAATCTTGCTCTAGGCGTGGAAGACAGTCGGTGACCTTGGGCTAATTACTCCTCAGCTCTCGGAAAAAGCGACCGGCAAGCCTGACTCCAAAAATATTGCCAAGAAAACTGCAGGGACTTCTCCTGGTAAGTCAGTCAGGATCAGTCCAATGGACCACAGCAACTACAGCCTTGGCCATTTTGCCCTCCCCTGATCCAGCAAAAAATGAAACCCGAACGTATGCTCCCTGTCAGAAGCAAGGGACTCCTTTTGTGACTTCCTGCCATTTTTCTGACAAAAGCATATACAGTCGTAATATTCCAGTATATAATGCTGTAGGTATGCATGCAGGGTCAGTCAAAAGTCAGGTCTCCTTTAAGCTGAGTTCAACTTCAAGGCTACTGGAAACATCCGTGTAATTTTCTTGACAATAAAAACTGAGTAGTTTGTCACTGCCTTCTTGAGGAATATTTTTTTACTTCCCTATCTAGCCATCAGCCCTGGGGTCTCGCATCTGAGTAGCTAATCAAGCCAGATGCCACTTAGGATCACTTACTAGATTTTTAATTTTAATTCGGAGAAACAATCACCAATCTGGGTCTCTGCATACATATTGGGTCTTAGGCTTTGCTCCAGACAGCTCCATGGCTTTGTCCAAGTTGCGTGGGAATATTGGGAATCGAGGTTCAAGTTCAAATCAAAGGCTCGCCTACAGGCGTCTTCCAATGTTTGTTTGATTCCCCTGAAGGCAGGGCAGACGCGCTAGGACTTTTACGACCAGCAGTATCGAAACTGAATGTGGAAATCCACCTAAGTAAGGTTTCCACGGTTTTCCACAACAGCTTATTAAGAGAGGTTCTTCCTCTCTTTGGGGAGAGGAATGCTTCAGAGTCCCATTCATTACGTGTGAGTGTGTGTGTGTGGTGTGTGCAGCATGTGTGCATGTGCATGCACCCCTTTGAGTTAGTTGTTACTCCTGGAAGCTGCCTGGACAAATTCCTGAAGTTTTCTTGGCATGATTTCAGAAGTCTCGGGCTGAGAGGGAATGACTGGCCAAGGTCACCTCGCTGGCTTTTGTGCCTGATGCGGAACTAGAATTCGCCGTCTCCCAGTTTCTAGCCTGGTGCCTGAACCACGACAAAGATCTGGCTCTCTCATTTACATACATAGGCAGTTACCTAGTTGAAGTATCATTGGAAACCAACACAAGTGAAGACCAAAAAAGAGTTCTCCGAGAAATAAATGTCCTGCTCTAGAGCAGTGTTTCTCAACACTGACTGGGGAGTCCTCTGAACTGAAGTCCACCTGTCTTAAAGTCACTAAGAGAAACGCCACGGAGCCTCTGAGCTCCGTCAGGCCTCCCGTCATACTTTTGCAGCCAACAACGCCTTCTCAGAAAGGCCAGAGTCCAAGTAATTGGTTTTTTAGTGGTTTTGCGAAGTTTAGGAGACAAAATGAAGACCGTTAGCCTCTGTGTCTTGCTTCTTAATCCCCCCTGCGAAGCTGGAAGGAAAGAGGCAGATGCAAGCTGTTGACTCCCGTCACCCTGGAGTGGCGTCATGCTGTCAGCATGCATCTCCTGCAGCTCTTGGATGCCAAACGTACTTGCCGAAAAGGAACCCTATTGCAAGAAAATCAGCAGCAGCAGCAGCGCAGAAGAGCCACGCTCAGCCCTTAGCAACTTCACACAGTTAGGAAATGCTTCAATCTGAAATCCAAGGAAGCTCTTCCAGTTAAACGATGTTCAGGCAACGTATCTATTTGATTTCTGAATTTACCCACTTTTTAGATTTCCGCAATATATTTAATCCTGAAGGAACTCAAGGGGCTACATTCCTACAAGACAACCAGCCAAGCCAAAAAGGTTCTCCGTGGCTTTATCATCAATGCAGCAATTTCAATAGTAGCTTTTAAGACAAAGTGGGAGGTGGTGAGAAAAAATACATTTATGATATAAAATGGAGAGGGCTTTAAAAAAAGTGTGTCAGAAAGAATGTTAACGCACCCAGTTTGATTCTAAAGACACCCACTTTCTGCTTTATTACACCCATCTCTCTCATCCACATACCATCTCTGGCCTGTTTCTCAAGTCCTACATGTGGTCCTCAGCTCAAAAGAAAGTGGTGCATCAAAGTAGGAGCCTCTCAAAAGAGTCCTTCTGTTGCTAGGCATTTGCCAGTCAAAAGCACTGAGTCCAGAAGGTGCAAAATAAACCTTGGGGCAATTTAATTGGTTGGACAGAGGTCGCCTTCTTCTAATTATAAAGAGGTTAAGGAAGAAGATCTGAGGTTGGGTGGAACTCAGTTTTCGGATGGTTTTGGCAGAGGTGGGGGCAGAGATGAAGGGAGAGGATGGCAGCGGACAACTTTTTGCACCATTGCCCATAAATCAGTCCGGAAGCGCTTGATGGAGAAGCAATAGATAAGGGGGTCAATGCAACTGTTCAGGCTCAGGAGAGCCACACTCAACATGTGAAGGTTGTCTAAGAACGATGGAGGGCTACAGGCCAAACCAGACAACTGGTCAGTGACCCAAGGAACCAAGGAGAGATGATAAGGTGCCACACAGACCACAAATACTAAGAGCATGCCCAGGACCATAGCACGTGCTCGGCGCCGATGGCCACCCTGACAAGCGCCAGCTGCAGTGGACAAAGTTCTCATGATAGATAAGTAGGTCCCCAGTACAACCAGGAAAGACAGAGTGAAGATCAGCACCATAGCATACGCATAAGTTCTCTGGCCTGAGTGCTGTTCAAAACATTTCAAGTTGGTGGACTCTGCTTGGTGGGTTTGCTGCTTAGTCAATGAGGGAACAGCACAGACCAGGCACAAAATCCAGGCTATCACACAACTGATCATTGCCCCCTGGGGCCGGTTCAGAACCAGTTCTAGCTTTGCCACCGTACAGTATCGGTTCAGGCTGATCAGGGTCATGAAGGCCATGGCGCTGTAGGTGGCCAGATAGTAGACAGCTCCAGCCAGGCGGCAAAAGACTTCTGGCAGACCCCAGTGTCCTTTAGCTAGGTAGTAAGTGATCCAGAATGGCAGGGTGAGGTTGAAGAAGATGTCTGCCAAGGTGAGGTTGAGGAGATAGATACGGATGGCTTTCCTAACCCGTCCGCTCTGAAGGAAGACGAGCAAGGCTGCCACATTGCCAGGCAATCCCACACATAACACCAGGCAGTAGGTGGCCGGCACTAGGACAAACTGCAGAGGATCATTGAGCTGACACTGGACACCTGCCAGCCCCACAATGGTGGAGTTGTTCATCCCAACACTCCTGGAAGACAGGAAAGGAAAGAAGATCAGACCTCAATTAAGCAACTCAAAGAGAAGAGAAAAAAGGAGAAGAAAAGGCTCATCAGCATGGAAGTGCTTAGCAGTGAATGGATGGAGGAGATTTACTTGTTAAAGACCAAGTTATTTTGGCATTTCAAAGCCTGGGGATGGTTTATGAAACCTTCAGAAGTGCATAAACTGTTCCTAATTCATTTAATTGAACTCCCAATTAATATTTGTCCTGAGCTCACCTGCTTTTATCTTCGGCTCTCTTCCACTTGGGGGGATGTAGCACATTAAGACCAAATGGGCTGCTCAGCCTAGAAAATACACACACACATAGATAGAGAGAGAGAGAGAGTTCAAATGGACGAGGCATTTGGTGGGAGAACAGGTTTGCAGGCAAGCAGCCAAGATGGGTTGGCAGAGGAGACTGCAGAAGAGAGAAGGCAGTTGGCAAAGTAGACATTTCTTGGCTGAAATGAGAAAACAGACTGAGGAAGGGCATGGACACTCGCGGATACGACTGACTGGTCAAGCCACTGATACAAAATGGACCTTTCGAGTGATTGAATCAGCAGGCAAACGAGGGGGGCAAGTGATAGAGCAGGAGGCATAGAAGCTCTGCAGGGGGGTGGACCCACATGCACACACACATCCGCTCCTCATTCAACCCCAGATGGCAGCCAGAAGATTTCAAGTAACAAAGAAAACCCAACTCACAATCTAGAGAAGCTTTTCTCCAGCTTCCTTGCAGAGAGAGCCCCTTACGCCTTGCACCTGTTTTTGCTGCAGGGCACTTCTGATGGGAGAGGAGTGGGCAGCACAGCTGCAAGGCGGTGCAAGGTGGTGCCCCAGGCAGCACCCCCCATCATTGCCTGTCTTTGGAGACGCGGCTCCTGGCTCCAGTCAGCAGCTGCTAAGGCTTAGCTTGTGGAGGGAGGGGAGACTGTGGGCAGAATGGCTCCCCATCGCTGACACATAGTTCGCTTGTTCTATAGATCTTCTGTAGATCTCCCTCTTGCTGCCAAGGAAGAGCACCGCTGAGCCTGGAGGGGGGAGTACAGGAGTTGCTCTTGCTTCCACCCCTTCCACCCCCTCATCATCCCTGGGGGTCTTGGCTGAGCAGAAGAAATGCGACGTGAGAAAATATCCAGTCAACATTGATTTCCTTCAGGTAAAGCCAACCAAGTAGAAGCTGTGAAAGCTGGAGCCATCTCATACCAAGGACCTTTCCAAAATATAGTGGGTGGTATTCTCCACCCATACTCACACACCACACATTCATGACTCTTTAGAGATGTATATATTGAGAGAGAGAGAGAAATAACGGATATGATAGATTAGTTAAATACATAGATTAGATAGATACATGGATAGAGACAACAAGCCTCATACCTGTGCATAGTTGCTGATTTATTTTCGTTTTATACTCATGCAAAAGAGGGTAAGGTGTTTTGAAACTGTTCCAAAACCCTCCATAGTTGATAAAAGTTGGGGGGGGTTAACACCTGGATGATCACCTTTCCTCTCTTGCAATTACGTACATAACTTACGTACACCTATTTGTCTTTGAGACAACTCTATTTTTTCAGACACTTTATCGGCCAAGCCTAAATCTACTTTATCTAACCAGGGATTTGACTCCGGTACGACAGCTCTCAGAGTACTTGCAAGACAGCAGTACATAACATAACAACATAAATAAAATTATGCATTCAGCAGTCAAGTGTGCATCCAAAGTCTGCAGCCAGTGGAAAAGGCATATAGTAAAGTGTAGAATTAGAGCCACCATCTATTGATAAGTATGTACACACTTTAGACAGTACTTATGGGTTCTTAATTTTGTGTTCTTTGTGCTTTAGTAATCACGGTGTCCTGTCACATAGCAAGAATCAAGTATTCAGCTGAACGATGGCATGGGGGAAAAACTGTCCCTGAGTCTGCACAATACCCTATAATGCAGTCCAGAGGGAACAGGTTCAAACAATTTGCACCCAGGGTGAGAGGGGTCTGCAAATATCTTCAAACAATTGAAATCCTTATACACCAACCTTTTCACCCATCTGTTTGAATCTTAGAACGTCCGTTCATTTTTTTTGCACAATATGGTTACCCTTTAAAACGCAAAGGAAAAATATACTGAATTAGCTGACACCATGTTTATAACCTGCTCCAAGTTGCCAGCTTTTAAAGCTGCCTGTGTCTTTCTGCATTTAACCTCAGCCCAGCCTGTCAAAAAAAATGTCAAAAATGTCCAGATCGCCCCAATCAAACCTTACCCTCTGCTGTTTTTGGCAAGAAAAACAGCTGGCAGTGCTGATGGATTTGTTGCAAAGAAACAAATATCGATGCAGAGACATTTGTAGGGCAGAATTTGTTCACTTTTGATCCTTACCGAGCAAATACAAGCCATATTCGGAAATTGGCGGCACAGAAATATGTGTAATAAATAAATAAATCTTCGCGCAGCTCTGTCTCTTTGCAGAAAGCGCGGCTTCCAGTATCTACATGAAACACTACAACTTCCTCAAAATGCATCTCTCTGTGCAGTGCCAATTATAAATATCTGTGGTTGTTTATCACAACTGAGTCATTTTTTGCACCCGCTGGGGATATTCCACAGGAATAAAACAGGCAGATGTGGAACAGTTGTTATTTTATTCATGAAAGCAGTAAAATCCAGCCTTAGCCACCCCAGGAGAAGCAGAGTATGAAAGTCAACAGCTCTCTTGCCCTGTTGTGTGTGTGAGCATCTCACTTAGGGAAATGGGTACTTCAAAGCAGTGCACATGAGCCACGAAGACGTGGCAAAGAGGAAAGGTGGAAAGATTCAGCCCAGCCTGAGTGGAGAAATGGGTGGCGAAGATGGTGGAGCTTGCAGCTTCCTTGATTAGATAAAAGACAGGGTCTACATTCATTGCTGACTGGAAACCACTCATGGATTTGTTGCATGAAACAGGAAAAAAATGAACTTAGGGTTTATGGTTTGTTGTTATCATAGTACAAGAGATAAACTTATAATTGTACTTATAATTGCTGTCAAGGTTGGAAGCTACTTCATTAAAAAAAATTATTTTTCTTTTTTTTCCCCTCCCTTGCAGTTTTAGCTTCTTTTGGACTTCTTTTTTTCTTACATTAGTTTGCATTAGTTTTTATCCTCCTTTTTAATATCTTTACGAAAAATTTGTATGTGTATATGTGTCTGTGCATAAATATATGTATACATCAGCAAAGAAGCCGAAATGATTGAATCGATGAGCTGTGGAAGTCTTTAAAAGGACCTCAGAGGTGTTCCTCCAGCAGAATAAATGAAATTAGTGATGGGAGGCAGAAGCAGAGGCATCTCAGGTGGAGTTAGTTACAATCCTGGCAGCAAAGGATTTTAGAACATGATAAAGTTCCATTTGGATAGTTTTCTGCTTAATGGGTTGTATCAACTCAATGAACAACACAGCACTGAAGAGCAAAGATTGGAGAATACGGTTGATTGGTTTATCCAGTTTTCTGTACATTCCTCTTAGCGTCTTCAGAGGGAAAAGCAGTAAACAACAGTAATCGTACCACTTGAACACCATTGGCCTTGACAAAATCACCATCTTTCAATTGCAAAAGGCAGCTTTACTTTGAACAGCTTGCATCTTGCTACAATACCTTTAATACCATCAAACAACAACATCTGCCTAGCCCAGGTCCTTGGGAAGGACTCAG
>JANHZU010000178.1:161934-172769 GCA_032468055.1 Acrochordus granulatus
ACATCTATGGACTCCCTTCTTTCTCCTATTTTTAATTGGTTTCGAAAAAGGCTTCGCAATGAAGTTGAAAGCTGAACCTTACCATCAAGAATTAGAGTCCAGTTGACAAGTTTTACAAGCTTCCAGATTTTTTTATTTCCTGGATGACTGAGGATTCTTTTTGCATAGATTCCAGGAATGACATCTGGACTTTCTGTCCAGAAAACTGCAGTGTTAGGAACAGCTATGATACTACACAGCATCCTTAAACTGTGGAATCATAGATTAATTTGGTCAAGAGCTGCAATGGGCAGAAGATTAACTTTGAGGAACAGGAGGAAAAGCCACAACCAAGACCACCATCAGATAAATGAAATCCAGGGCAAAATCTGAGTCCAGGGCAGATCTGTAACCCAAGAAAGCATCTCAAACAAGACTTTCCCTAGTTCTCATGAAAATAAGGGAGGGGGAACACATTCAGACTTGCAAGGTTCTGTTACTATGACCTTCTAATAAGTAATATAGTACTAGCATGCATAATTTTGATTTCCTTAAAAGATTGACAACGACCTCCCCAAATCAGAACCAAAGAATCATGTTTACGTCAACTTCCCCCAATCTAGTACCTGCCAAATAGGTTGGAACTATATATTTAACACCCATAATATCCAGCCTTGCCTGCATGGAAAGAGGTTGGCCACTGAGGCTTCCGAACGTCCTTTCCCACTTGCCCCAACATCCCTCCCAATACCCTTTCGATGTCATGCGCCCAAGTGGTTGCCTTCATCTCACTGAGGTTTGAGCCATGCTTATCTGTACTGATTTTCAAGGAGCTCTTTCTCTCTTGTCCCAGCAGTGCTCAAGGGCACCTCAAGCTACACACAATCCATTGGGTTTTCTCACCTTTTGCCTTGGAAGCCAAGCAGGACTGAGCAACCTGAAACAGCAGCAACAGCAGAAGGAGAAGGAGAAGGATCGGCTACCAAACAGGGAACGACCACTGTCACACCAGTGTATTTTTTCACCAACTCAGCAATGAATGGTGGAGAGCAGTTGGACTCAGCCACAAAGAAAAGCCACAGTGAAGCGTCAAAGCAGCCCCAGGAAGCTCAGTTTCCCAAACACAACAGCTGCTGAAGGGGGCAGGAAGGAGACAGAGAGGGAGAGATGGGATTTAAGAGCTTCTGGAGGTTTCACAAAGGCACAGCATCAAAGGAACCTTGAAGCCTGGACCACAATCAATGAAAAAATGCCTTTCACGGGCATGCTGATACGCAAGGAGGGTGTGGGACAAAAGATTGAAGCGGGAATCAGCTTGGATTAATCTTCAGGCATTTTAAGCATTCTTCTGCATGTCACTCATTATCAGGGGCAGAGGAATGGTGTAGAAAATTAGACAGCAGATTAGCTTTTGAGTGCATTTTGGTTTTTCAGTAAACCTAGAAACACACCTCCTGGCTTTGGTTTGCACAACGTCCGAGATTAGACCAAAAAAAGGTAGGATTAGATGTCAGTGGACAACACATTGTGCAAAGCCAGCCAGTTATATGAATCAGACCATCGCAGTGACAGAGATGATTTAGAAGTTATGCAAATAGAGGGATTACCTTTGGCTAAATGAGTTTGTGCATACTCCATGAAGTGAGATCTTGTGTGCAAACAAGATGGTTTACATATTCATATTTATTGCATAAGGGGAATTCACCAAATGCAAAGCAAGCACTTTCATGGCTTGCCCCATTGAATGAACTCAGCTGAATAATCTCAAAGGAATAGACAAATCCAGCCTTTCACCATTTTGATAGCAATTTTGTTCAAGCACATGCAAACAATGGATCTTTAACTCCATTTTTAAAGTTAGATGTTAATATTACGTATGTAAAAAATTAAAATGTATTGATATTACGTTAATACATCTTAATATTTTTTCTGTAACCATCGCCACAGCAACCTATCCCTGGGATGCTTTTTACTAGATGAAGTCCTCAATTGAGAACTATTGATTTAACGACTATTCGAAGTTACCACAGTGCTGGAAAAGTGACTTATGACCATCAGAGCAACCTTGTGTCATGTGATCAAAATTCAAGTGCTCAGCAACCAGCACATACTTAGGATAGTTGCAGCTCCTCGGGTGATGTGATCATCATCTGTGGCCTGCCCAGTGGGCTTCCGACAAGCAAAGTCAGTGGGGGAACCCGGATTTGCTTAACAACCACAACAAAAAAGATTGTAAAATGGGGCACAACTCATTTAGCAACTGCATCACTTAGCAATGGAAGTTCTGGTCTCAACTGTGATTGTAAGTTGAGGAGTACCATACTTAGGATAATGAACCATTTTGGAATCTATTTTTGTAGAAATGCAGAATTGAATTACAGTAAAACTTAGTAAACTCCCAGACTGGATCTGGTGCTTCCACCTTTATGAGTGGAAAAGAAAAATCTGCTTGGATGGGAAGGACAAGGAAGTGAAAGCATTTTGCAGGTAAACAACTATCAACCTACCCTATTTTTGACTTCTACAATGTATACCTTGCCTTTCCTACTTGAGAAGTTTTTAAGCCCACAACCGTGCAATGTTGATTGGGCTGTTTCCATAACAATGGGCAAACCTCCATGGCCTAGTGTGAACATGAATACAGGTCTTGCCAATCCAAGTTGAAACCGAAGTTGCTTTGCACTCTGGCCTTTCGTCACTTCCCTTCCTCACACCGTCTAGATATGAGGGCTATAACTGCCATGATGCTGAGCCACAATGGCCTTAGCTAAAAAGGGGCACATGATGGTGCAAGAGTTTAAGATCTTTGTCGGCTGGAAGGTTAGCGGCTTGAGTGTGAGACTCAAGAGCCGCCATGCAACAGAGTGAGCTCCCACTGTCAGCCCAGCTCCTGCCAACCGAGCAGTTCGAAAGCATGTAAAAATCCAAGTAGATAAACAGGTGCCACCTTAGGTGGAAAGGTAACAGCGTTCCGTGCTCCTCGGTGTACAGTCATGCCGGCCACATGACCGCAGACGCGTCTTCGGACAACACTGGCTCTTCAGTTACGAAGTGGAGATGAGCACCGCCCCCTAGAGTTGGCTACGACTTTACTTTTACCAAAAGAAGGCACCAATGTGAGGAAAGATCAGCGGCAGATCCAGGATATAAATGGTATTCTTCTACTGTTGTATATGAAGGGCACTTCCTATGGGGACACTCTTGACCACTGGATCATCACTGGGCCTTAAGAAAACAATTGATCTCAATCAGATTCAAAACCTGTTCAAAAGACTCAAAAGCCAGTTGCAATGACAACCTAAGACGGTCAACCTGTGTGAAGTTGGCTGCTCATGGACCAGCTGGGGTTAGGTGGTGGCCAAAGGTGCCTCTGTATCTCTTCTGCCAGAAGTTCCAGCTTCTGCATTTGTCTGTCTCCTTCAACAACCTGGCAATTAAAAGATAGCCTTGAATGAAAGTGGGCCTCTCAGGCACAAATAGGTTCAAGAAGGAAACCAAAAATGCACTCTTTCTACTTTTAGAGAAGGAGTACTTTCCACCGGAACCTGTTTTCTCAGTTTTTACAGCTGATCAAGTCAAAAATGAACCTCAAGAGTTGGGTTCGCACAACACCTTAAGACACTAAAGAACCAAGCCCAAGGAAGCTTAGTATGGAGAAATGTAACTGCTGGGTTTGTAACTGATTAAACACCCTGGGAAAGCTTGTTCACAACATATCATAATTTTCACATTACGGCTTCTGGAGATGCATCTCCAGTTGTGCATCACTTGGGTTAGAGATGAGAAAGAATCCATTACAAATCTTATTCATTGTCAGGGACAAGTTTTTTATTTAGAGCATTTACCATCATCTTTCTCTCAATTTGCTCCACAAACAAACAGTGATAATGGAAAACAGGATCAAAATGCATCCAGAAATTAAGCAGACGTTGAAACAACCTATGCAAGTCAGCGAGAGGTCAAAACAAGCACCAAACATGTTAAGACGTACATGATCAAATCCAGCATCAAAAGTATAGTATGCGGTCATAATTTTTAAAAGTGTGGTTAAATGTAACCTTTTGGCTGGCAAAATAATGAAGGTGAATGACACAATAACCAAATCTGACATGTAATCTTTGAGAGCAAAGAACAAATATATTCCTGGCCATTTTTTAAAGCACTAATTCTAGTTTTGGCATCATTCTGATTTTACAAAATAATGGAGTCGTTTTCATAGGCACAGAAATGGGTGCACTTCTCCTCAGTCCTTCCTAACAGACGGATATTTTCCAAGTGTTTCCCCTAATGCATGCTTTTTTGTATGCAATTTCCCGCAAGGTATATATTTAGCCTGCCATTTCCTATCACTTCCCTTCTAATTGTACACAATTCTCCCTACCAGACAAACGTATCCTTTAACTGAGGACCAGAGTTGCAAAATCCAAAATGCAAAACCCAAAGCTAAATTGACTTCAGATTTGTATATGTGGACTCCTGGGTGCTCTCTGAGCTTGATTGTTTTTCTGCAGACGTTTCATTACCAAACTAGGTAACATCAGTCAGTGCACTGATGACGTCACCTAGTTTGGTAATGAAATGTCTGCAAAAAACAAACTCAAAGAGCACCTAGGATTCCACAAATTTGAATATATTAGTTGCAGAAGTACAAATTAAGTCAAGTGAATAAAAGATGGTCTTGACCAGTTAGCTGTTCCTGCATATAAAAAAATGGTCAAATCCCTTTTCTAGCGAGACAGAACTTTGCCTGCCTAGATGAAGAACTCTCCACCACCAAGTACTTCATGAATTGCAAGAAACACAAGGGCAGCAAAGATATCCTTACTCAACTTGCTTTAAAAGCAGAGTGTCAGCCACAAGGGGCTCACAGGCAACTGTTCCACATATACCCCCCCAAAAACACACCTTTAAAAAAGCTTATGTTGCTTTTGGGAAAATGAATGGCACACTATTCAGACCTATGAGATTCCATATGAAACCATGTGAAAGACATCTCTGCTTTAAGGAGTTGCACGCAAGGACTCTCTGAGACACTCTGGAGCAGCATTTCTCAACCATGGGAACTCTAGGATGTGTGGACTTCAATTCCCAGAATTCAGAAGCTAATCATGGTGGCTGAGGAATTCTGGGAGTTGAAGTGCACACGTCTTAAAATCGTCAGGGTTCAGAAATACTGCTCTGGAGCATCTTTTAATCTGTGAATCCTTACTACTGAACTACCCTACTTCTTTTAACAAGGATTTTTTTAAAAGCAAGTCAAATCCCCCCCAAAAAATCCTTCAGTCTTCCTAATATGGACATAAAATTTGAATCTACTGAATTTTTTCAAATTCCTGTATAGGCAAATTGCATGGAATCCGATGGTCTTGAAACTCACCTATCCTGTTTCACTCCCAGACTATCCCTACTAAATGGCAATCGCTCAGGATCACGGCAGAGTAGAAGGAATCTATTCATCCCCTCTACCTTTATCTCACCAAATTCATGCTCCATCAGCAGAACTGGAAAGTTTGAAACCACCTTCTTTTAATGCCAAGGGTATTGTTTTAAAAAGAAAAGTCAGTAAATGGAATCAATCTTTGGAAAAGGGTGGGGTCCCCAACCCCACAAAAATAAGTCCCAATCTAGATTAGGCCATCTCCTTGTCTCATTCAGACTTTGACTTCGCGCACTTCCCTCTTCCACGAATGTTGAGGAGCAGCAACAGGCCCAAGCTGACAGTGGCTGGTGCACACATGACAAAAGGCTCTTTCAAAACCAAGAGGCTGTAGATGGCACCTGCAGCAGCAACACACACAGAGAAAGGAGGGTCAAAATGATAACACCAAACTTCAACCAAAGGCCCCCACCTGCCAACGGCTGTTCCAAGCTGCACTGGTTGCCATTATCTTTACATGTTTATGTATAAACAGACGGTTGGTCAAGTTGCAAAAGACCAGGAAAATACGCAACTGCCAGCTAAAACACAGCTTTATCTACAGAAACACGGTAGAGATCCAGTCCGATTAAAACAGGGGTTCCCCAACACTTCAGCTCATTGACTCCTTGACAAAGTTTCAGATTGTTCCTCAACCCCCAATATTTATCCTATGAAAATAATTTAATAAACATTACTCTGACTAACGGTATGATGAAAAAGAAGAATAGAGACAGTCCAAGGCCATCTTCGCTGGTGGCTGGTCATCTAACCTGGGTAGCACTGTCTCACCACTGTCTACCTCAACTTCAGGATTAAGGACTGGTGTGGAGATCTACAGAGACCCCAAAAGATTAACTGTCCCCAATCGACCTTCCATCATTTATTAACCACTTATTGACCTCTAGACATTTACTGATCTCCTTTTGACCCCCAGCCTTTTATCAACTCCTTGGATAGTCCCATTGATTCTTGAGGGTTGATATTGAACACTTTGGGGAACCCTGGATTAAAGTCAGTTAAGCAACATGATAGAAGGATCAGGTGAACACATGCTTCAGCTGGACAGACAAATCCTCTAATTGGGTGTCAAGCATCTCAAGATGAGGGGGAGCAAATTTCTCAGGACAACATATCACACTTATTTGTGACCATACAATCAGATTTATCTTCTGCTACGGTAGTGTTTTTCAAATCTGGCAACTTTAAGATGTGTGAACTTCAGCTCCCAGAAGTCCACACACTTTAAAGTTGCCAAGTTTGAAAAACACTGTTCTATGGACTGACTCTCATGGGCTTTCCCCTCTGCTAAAGAGGTGGTCTTCTACTTTGTCTATGAAACTCCACAAAGTATATCAGACAATCAGTCCCTTGACAAACTATCTTTCCCTAGGTTTGCTCACATGCCATCTTCCAGATGTGCAGACACCACCTCTTCCAGTGGCCCTGCTGGCTAGGAGTTGTGGGAGTTGTAGTTTTAACACGACAGGAAAGGTCTAAGTTGAGGAAGGCCACAGCACATCTCAATACTCCTTGATGTGTTCATTTTTCATCACATTCTCATTACCAGCAGTACTAGCCTGCTGGCACATTGTGATTGAAGTACTTCTCTTCAGTTACCAACCAACATCTGCTCAGCCACTATCTTGCTGAGTTCCATGCTTCTCAAGGCCATTTCAAGCTCAGGAATTTGGGAAACTGAAATTGATGCAAAAAAAGTTTCAACAGAGGCAGAACTGATAATATCAGTTTGCCCATTCCCCCAAAGTGAAATTAAATCTGTTGAAAAAAGCAAAACCATTTGAGGCAATTCACATTGTCAGAACCCAAGAGGTTCATAAATAAATGTCTGGGGCTCAAAAGAAGTCAGTAGAAGTCTGGAGGTCAACAGATAGTTGATGAATAATAGACTCTTTCCTTTTGCACAAGGAGAATGCAGGCTCTTCGGCTATGAAATGATCACCGCCCCCTAGAGTCAGACATGACTGAAAGGGGATACCTTTACCTTTTTACCTTCAAGGGGAAGAAATCCAATATTCTTCTGCAAGTGATCCACCCTCACCTGTCCCAACCCAGCAAGAGTGAGCCGTGATTAGAAATAGTTCAGGAGCAGATCCTAGTCAGAAGTTCATTAATAGGACTGACCTTACCTATCATGATAATGGTGAGCACAAAATTGCTGATTTCCTGCAGCAGTTGAGGGCCGAAGGCTAAGAGACAACCTCCTACTAGTTCTATCCAGCCCACTGTTTCCAGGTACAACCGTGGTTCTGGCTTATAGCCAAACCCCTTCAAAGGAAAGACATCTGCAAACTTCACAAACTGGGTTTTCTGGAATAGGAAGGAAAAAGAATGTTAACAGCCAAGGAGAACCAAGGGGTAAAAGAGGGTTACCCGATTTTGTTTACAGCAGCCAGTAAAGATACAAACAATTCAGGATGGCAGAAAACGTGGGTAGCTTAGCGAGGAAAGATGCCACCTTGAAAACATTCATGCATTGCTGTGATATTCAACTTTCGACCATTTGCTTAGCAATCATTCAAAGTCACAACAGCACTAAAAAAAGCAACTTATGACCAGTCCTCACATTTTTGACCACTGCAGTGTCCCATGGTCACATGATTAGTATTCGGGTGCTGGCAATTAACATGTATCTGTGATCGTTGCAGTACCAGAGGGCACATGATCACCATTTGCAACTTTGTCAACCAGCTTCCAACAAGCAAAGTCAATGATTTGCTTAATGACTGTGCAAAAACAAACTGTAAAATTCAGTGTGGCTATGTGCTGACTCAGTTAATGAACATATTGTTCAGTGACAGAAGTTCCGGTCCCAAATGTGGTCATAAATCAAGAACCACCTGCATGTTCTTTCAAGTGTATCTTTTCCATTATCTATTTTGCAAGTAGTAGATGCGGTGGCACGAGTGGTAAGACATGCGGCTTATCGGCTGGAAGGCCGGCAGCCTGAATTCGAGACCCACCACTGATGTGCGACAGGGTGAGCTCCTGTTACTTGCCCAAGCTCCTGCCAACCTAGCAGTTCGAAAGCATGAAAATGAAAATAGATAAATAGGTACCAGGTACTCGGCAGGAAAAGTAACAGCGTTCTGTGGACATGACCACGGAAGCGTCCTCGGACAAACGCTGGCTCTTTGGCTTGGAAACGGAGATGAGCACCACACCCTAGAGTCGGTCAGGACTGGCAGGGGAACCCTTTATATTCTTTTAGGTCTTTATTATTTTTTAATGGTCAACCATCCCAAGAGATCTGTAAATGTATTTCAAATTTTCTGGCTCTTCTTAATTCCAAAAGAGGTTCTCTCTTTTTCCCAGCACACTTTTCTTTCTTATATTTTTTTTTTAAGTTTACAGAGTCATTCCCACCAGCCCAGTGAGAAAAACAGGTAGCTCTCTATTCCCAACAAGCCTTGGAACAGACTCTCTCAAGCCCCAAATGAAAAAATTCAATCCTCAGCCTTAGGAGCAAAAATGCTCCTACAAATGGAAGGCTGGTCAAGGGCCAGAGAAACTCCCAGATTTAATTTGGAGTGCAAACCCAGGCCATTTACACAGAGAGCAGTCACCCTGGTAAGGCTCTTCCCTCCAACTACAGTACTGTAATTTAGCACACGGAGGGCACACGGAGGACGGAAGAGTTCAGTAACCTAGAGGGTCAGAACTCCAGTTAATGTGGTAAGACTGTAACCTTCGCGTCTGAGACCCAAATCTCCTCTTAAAAATCCAACTGAAAACAAGAAGTGAGATAAGCTCAGGAAAAAACCTGACGTGGTTGGATAGGTGGGGGTGTAATGCTGTTTTTTAAGAAAGAGCGGCAGAGGAGGGGAAAAGATAGCGATGTTTAGGTGGCCGAGAAAGTTGTGCCAAAGAAATCCCAGGGCGGTGACACGGAAAATAGGCTCGGGCTGGAAAAGAAGCGTCGTCCCTCAGTCCAAAGCTCTGCCGCCTGTGGGGTTACCGGGATTTACCCGCAGGTAAGAGCCGGCGAGGCGGCTGCCCGCAAGTCAGCAAGGCGCGAAGAGCTCCACGGTCCCAACCGCGAGCGCCGGGCTCCCCGCGCAGCGCCCGCAGGTTGCCTGTCGAGCCGTCTTGCCAGACCTTTCGGGGAGCGGGATCCCCTGCAGATCCGGCCGGCCAGAGACCGGCTGAGGGCTGCCAAAGGCGCGCGAGAGGCTGGGGGCCGCGAAGCGAGAAGACCCGCGCGGCTGGCCCGGACGGTTGCAGCCGCCGCACGGCCAAGCGGTGGCCCGGGCGGGCTGCCCTCCCCGCCTTGGAGGCGCCCCTCACCAGCTGCTGGTGGACGTCGCCGGCGACCCGGTCGGTGAGCTTGACGATCCCGCTGGTGGCGAAGAAAAGGCCCAGCAGCACGCGGAGCAGGGAGAAGAGGAGCGCCATGGTCGCTTTGGCCGTTTCTCCCGCCCTTCAAGCTGCTGGCGGAGAGCCGGAGGAGGTGGAACCTAGGCGGGGACCAGAGGCCCGGAGAGCCGCCCCGGACGAGGCCGCCGGGCTCCTCCCGTCCGCCGCTCCCCTGCCAGCCTGCCTTGCCGAGGCGCTCAGCCCGCCCCGCGGTGGGCTTCGCTGCTTAAACCAGAGTGCAACGCGGCGGGCTGAGCCTTGGGCGGCTAGTGGGAGATACGGGACGGAAGACGCCAGGGCTCCGGGGCGCGCGCAGAGACCTGCTGGGGGACGCCCAGGCTCCGAAAGAGGCTTCATGGACCGCGCGCCTTTGGGCGATGCGGCACCTTTTCCCTGCTTCTGCAGCGGCGGTCCTGGGCAGGCGGAAAATGCGCATGAAGAACGTGAAGCTGCTTTTGCAACGGAGCATATTCATCGTCTGTCATTTTAAGCATTATCTTGGAGAGCCGCCAAATACAGCCTTTTTATTAAAACGTATAGGTTGCCCAACGTACTTGCAGTGACTCCGCGGCTTAGAAAGATTTAAAAATGTAAAGATTGCTCTTTTCAGTTGTGTCCAACTCTAGAGGAAGGTGTTCAATTGATTCACAGCCAAGGGAGGAAGCATTTGTCCCAGGATGCTTCCGTAGTCATGTGGCCAGCATAATTGTATGCCAAGGAGCACAAAACACTGTTACCTTCCCACCATATTTATCTGCTTGCATTTTACATGCTTTTGAACTCTTTGGTTGGCGGAGCAAGGGTGAATAACAGCAGCTCACCCCATTATGCAGCACCCGAGTCTCCAACTGCTGGGCAGCAGACCTGATCAACAAGCCCAGTGCCGTGCCCCCCTACAAAAATAAAACTTCAGTACAAAACCAATAACCCTCCACACCAATCCCAGTGACAAAAATCAGAGTAGCCACTTGGTGGACTCCATATCACTCTGGAGTCTCCAGGCCTGCTGACTGAATCATATCTCTAGGGCCTTGTGAAAGGGTGACAAAGTGGCAGCCAGTAT